>AWOL01S0047695.1:0-17947 GCA_000715115.1 Nicotiana otophora
AAAAAGTAAAGCTGAAAATAAATTTTCTAAAGCAATTATTTTTGTAAAAACTGGGAAAAAACTGAATTTGTTTTTACTAAAAACTGAAAAAAAGTGAAAATATTTTTTTTCCAGTTTTTACAAAAGGAGGTGAAAAATATTTTCTAAAACTATTTTTGTAAAAAAACTGAAAATAAAACGAAAAAGCAAATTTCTAAAGCAGTTTATTTTTAAAAACTAGAAAGAAAAATATTATCGTTTATTTCATTTTTTAGTAAAAACATAAATTTAGTTTTTTCCAGTCTTTATAAAAAAAATTATTTTTCGGGTTTGGGTAATGGGTCTTTTTAATTAATTAGGAGATAATTAGAATTGACCAACAGGACGATGACACGTGTCCCTCTGTTTAAATGAGGGGTATATTTGAACCCAAAGTATGACTGCAGGGGTATAGATAACCCAATAGTATAACGAGGGGTATTATTAGACCATTTTCGAAAGTAGAGGGGTATATTTGGCCTTTTACCATACAAACTTTGTAAAGACTGTAAAATAAATAACAAGAAAAAATGTAAACCGAAAGAGAGAAAAAAAAAGAAAAACTCACTCGTTAATTACTTAGCGGTAATTTAAGAATAGGTGTTGATACATAACTCGACAAGTATCACGGCCCAAAATTTTCCACCGACGGGACCGTGATGGCGCCTAATATTTCACTTGCTGGGGAAGCCAACGTTCGAGAATCATTAAACCAATTCCTTATTCCCATTCAGTAATTAACAATAACTAACTAAGATGAAATATAATAAGTGCGGAATAACATAAAACTATATTAATTACTACCACCCGGATCTGGAGTCACAATTCACGAGCATTCTAGAATTTACTACAAGTAATAGTCTGAAAGAAATACAATTGTCTGAATGAAAGAAACAGTAGAACAGAAAAGATAGACGGGGACTTCAAGGTCTATGAACGCCGACAGATCTACCTTGAGTCTTCGGAGCCGGTATCAAAATCTGCACAGAACGTGCAGAGTGCAGTATCAGTACAACCTACTGTAACGACCCAATTTTCCCTCTGTATGGGTATCGTGATGGTACCTAGTCTTAGGGACTAGGTAAGCCTAACAATAATTAAAACAACAATATTTAAATAGAATCTCTTAAAATTTCCAAAACCGGTAGTACAAGTCATAAGATCTACAGAGTGTTTGCTAGAAAACTTCTAAATACAACTGTCTAGAAATAAGAATAAACAGTGCAAAACAAAAAGTTGAAGGTGACTCCGAAGTCTGCAAACGTAGCAGCAGGTTTACCTTGAGTCTCAACAGCAACAGTCCACCCAGATAGCTAACGAACAAGTACCTGGATCTGCACAAAACAATGTGCAGAAGAGTAGCATGAGCACACCACAGCAGTGCCCAGTAAGTATCAAGACTAACCTCGGTGAAGTAGTGACGAGGACTAGTCAAGACACCCACTGGTCTAATAAACTGAACAAGTATAAGTATAGGGATGACAGAACATGGCATCTATCTAAGGACCCCGCAATATGGCTAACGACATAGCAACTGCAATAAGGAAGGAAAAACAGCAAGTAACAGCGGATCACCAGAATAAGACACAGAAGAATGAACGAAAACATAACCCAATCCAAACATCTCAATACAGTAAAGGCAAGTAGTAACTCAGCAGTTGCAATAGTTTTCACATCAGGTCTCAGCCAACAACCCCAATAAATTAGTCAAATCCTTCAAGTATAAACTTTCACCCGTAAGTTTTTAAATTGAGGTCTTTAGAATATAATCCTTTTCAATAAGAAATAATTTTTGAAATATACTTCCTTCAAACATAGTTCTTTCAAGATAAAACCTTTCAAATATAAAATTTTCAAATAATTAGCCTTCAAACATAGCTCTTTCAAGATAAATACTTTTCAAGTATAACCCCTTTCAAATAAATATCTTCAAATATAGTTCCTTCGAGATAAATACTTTTCAAATATAAACCTTTCAAATAATTAGCCTTCAAACATAGTTCTTTCAAGATAAATACTTTCCAAGTATAACCCTTACAAATAAATATCTTCAAATATAGTTCCTTCGAGATAAATACTTATCAAATAGAAACTTTTCAAATAATTAAGCTTCGAGTATAAGTCACCCTGTGACACCTAAGCATGGAAGATTTGCAGCTCCGAATACAGATATAACCACAGGGGAAATCTACCAGAATACCATCTCGTAATCCAAAAATAAATATGCAGTGCTGGGGGATTTCCCAGAATACGTCTGTAGTCCCAAAGTAAATATGCAAGACAGGGGGATCTCCCGGAATACGTCTGTTAAGCACTCGAAACTCACCCGAGCCCCCCGGGACCTCACCAAATATATCAACCAATCCTAAAACACCATACAAACTTAGTCGAGCCCTCAAATCACATCAACTAACGCTAAAATCACGAATCATATTCCAATTAAAACTTAAAGAACTTGAAACTTCAAATTCCTACAACCGATGCTGAAATCTATCAAACCACGTCCGAATGACCTCAAATTTTGCACACACATCATAAATGACTTTACGAACCTACAGCCAATTTAGGAAATCCATTCCGAGCTCGATATCAAAATTTCCACTATCGGCCGAAATCGCCGAAAATTTAACTTTCGCCAATTCAAGCCTAAATCTACTACAGACCTGCAAAACACATTCCAGATGCGCTCCTAAGCTCAAAATCACACAACAGAGCTAAATGAGTCGACGGAATTCTATTCCGGATCCGTCTTCACACAGTTCCAACTACGGTCCAAATTCTAAGACTTAAGCTCTCATTTAGGGACTAAGTGTCCCAACCCCTTTTGAATCACCCGATAATTGAATTCAACCACGCACGCATGTCAAGGCACATAATACGAAGTTGCTCAGGGCCTTATGCTGCCAGATGGGACTTAAATTCTCAAAACGAATGGTCGGGTCGTTACACCTACCCCATGTACTGGTAAGTGTCGTGCCTAACCTCGACGAAGTAGTGACGAGGATAAGGCAAGGCACCTACAAATCAACCTGTACAATTTAACAGTGTATATACAAATAACATAAATGAAGAACTAAACTAGAAATGTCGGGAGGGGAACATACTGAGGGGGATACAAGATAAAGAACTACAATAAAATGATCAACGGAGCAGTCAATATACCATGAATCAACAAGAATAGTGAATACAATAAAGGAAAAATACACGGCATTAACCTTCGTGTTTTTACTCTCAATCTCACCATAAAATTTAATAGAAACGGCACGGTATCACCCTTCGTGCATTAACTCTCATATCATGGCACGGCATTACCCTTCGTTCTTTTATACTCACAATATGGCACGGTAGCAGCCTTCGTACTTTTACACTCACAATATGGCACGACATCTGTAATGACCCGACCGATCGTTTTGAGTGTTATAATCCCGCTCCCACATTTACTACTCAATTTATGCTATATAGTTTTTTTATGACTTACTGGGTTAGTTGGTTCAGGTCAGGAAGGAATTCAGAATGAAATGAGACACTTAGTCTCATAATTAAAAATTTAAGTTAGAAAAATAGACCGGATATGGACCTATGTGTAAACAACCTCGGATTTAATTTTTTATGATTCCAATAGCTCTGTATGGTAATTTTGAGCTTAGGAGCGTGTCCGAATATTTTTTGGAGGTCTATAGTGGAATAGGCTTGAAATGCCGAAAGTTGAATTTTTGGGAAGTTTGACCGGGGGTTGACTTTTTGATATCGGGGTCAAAATCTGACTATGAAAATTTGAGTACCTCCATTATTTTATTTATGACTTGTATGCAAAAATTGAGGTCAATCAGACGTGATTTGATAGGTTTCGGCGTTTGTAGAAATGAAAAGTTTCAAAGTTCATTAGCCTTGAATCTATGTTTAAGCCATGTTTCTAGTGTTGTTGGATGTGATTTGAAGACTCGACTAAGTTCGTATGATATTTTAGGACTTGTTGGTATATTTGGTTGAGGTCCCGAGGGCCTTGGGTGAGTGTCGGATGGTTAACGGATCAAATAGTGGACAAACATAGCTGCTGCGATTTCCTTCTACTGCAATTTTCATCTCCCAGAAACAGAGCCCAGAATCTGCCAGAATCGAGCCCAGAAATTGAGCCCAGAATCTGCCAGAAATCGAGCCTAGATGCAAGCCCAGGGTTGAGGGCCAAGAACGAAGTCATGATCGAGCCCAAGGTCGAGGGCCACGATCAAAGCCTTGATCGAGCCTAGGGTAGAGGGCCACGATTGAAAGCAGGTTCGAAAACCAGGCTCGAAGACATGATCGAAGGCCAGGGTAGAGGGCCATCATTGAGGACCAGGATAGAAGCCAGGATCGAGGCCCAGGGTCAAGGCTCAGGACCGAGGCTCAGGATCGAGGCCCAGGATCGAGGCCCAGGATCGAGGCCTAGGATCGAGGACCTCAATCGAAGGCCAATATCGAGGCAGACTCGAGGCTGTCTGGGCAGAATTATAAAAGCGAGGAGTTTGTCCCATTCACCATTTTTGCCAAATTGGAGCTTGAGGAGTAGCGATATTTGGTATATTTTCAAGAAAAACTTGAGGTAAGTCCCTTGTGATCATTTCTACTCCATAATATTGAATTACCATTGAATAATCCGACTAGATCACGTGATTTTGAGATGTACATCGGAGATTGGAACTTAAAAATTTGGAAATAAGATTTGTAGATTTGAGTGTTAAGTTGAGGTCAGATTTTGGTAAAATTTATATGGGTAGACTCGTGGTTGAATGGGCTTCAGATTTTATAACTTTTGTCGGGTTCAGAGATTTGTTCAGAGATTTATATCTAATTTTCGGATTTGTATGGCAAAATTAGCATTTTCTTATGGAATTAATTCCAATAAATTTTATTGACTGAAACGAATTATGTATGGCTATATTCGAGGCGTTTGGAGACCAATTTACGAGGAAAGGACATTGCAGAATAAGAATTTCATGGCTTGAGGTAAGTAACCTTTATAAATCTAGTCCTGAGGGTATGAAACCCCAGATTTGTGTCATGTGATTATTTTAGAGGTGACGCACATGCTAGGTGACGGGTGTGTGGGGGTACACCAAGGGGATTGTGACTTGGTCCGTCCCGTGAAACTATAAAGTTGATTAATTTGTTGTTAGCTATATGCTCTCGATGTGTTGAAGAAATTTGACTATAAATCATGTTAGAAATCATGCTTAGGCTAAGTGATAGTACTGTTGGGACCCACAGAGGGCATGTACTTATTGATTTATTTGCTAATTTCTATCTTGTGCTCAGTCATGATTTTACTTGCGTATCATACCTCAGTCTTTCTTGATATTTGTTGATGTATTATGTCATCTTTGTTTGGGCTGAGCTTTGTGATTTCTCAGAGCCCGAGAGACTAGAGAGGTTAAGGACTGAGTAAGGCCGAGGGCCTACCGGTGAGGTAAGGATATTATGGCACGTGAGTTGTCCGTGCAGGATATTATAGCACGTGAGTTATCCGTGCAGATTATGGCGCTTGGGCTGTAGGAGCCCCTCTGGAGTCTGCACAACCCAGTGAGCGCGAGTACCAATTCAATGTGAGTGTTGAGGGCTGAGAGCCGAGTGATGAGTTGAGTTATTGTTGCCTGAGAGGGTGTACTTTCTTTGCATTTGTTATTGTACTTGATTGCCATTTGTCATTGTTGTGAAATCTCTGAAAGATTTTATATCCGAATTACATGAAATTGAACTGTATAAAAATTGATTTGACTTAAATTGTCGGATTTGAAAGCATGTATATTCTTTGCTGGAATTACTGAAACTGAGCTATAACTGAGTAGCTCGTCATTATCTTCAGTTCCTTAGTTATTATTGTTACTTGCCGAGTTGGTTGTACTCATACTACACACTGCACTTCGTGTGCAGATCTAGGTATTCCCGGACATAGTGGGTGCTGAACATTTTGCGCAGTTGATTTTCAGGATAGTTTTAGGTAGCTTCCATGTTCTGCAGACCTTGTCTCTCCTTTTTCTATCTCCTTGTTTACTGTATTTGGTCTCAGACTATTATAGACCATATTTTCTAGACTTGTATTCATATTAGATGCTCATGTACTCAGTGACACTAGATTTTAGGGACTGTTCATATTAGTATTTGTGGAATTCTGTATTGTATTTAATTATTATATTTTTAAACTTGAAAGCAATTGTGGATCATGGATATTATCGGCTTGCCTAGTATCAAGATAGGTGCCATCACAACAAGTTGGGATTTTGCGTCGTGACAGCATCACCCTTCGTGCATACACTCAGAATATGGCACGACATCACCTTCGTGCATTTACACTCACAATATGGCATAACATCACCCTTCATGCATTAACACTCTCCCTTACAATAATGCCATGCATAAATAACAGTAGGGAGATAGAATAACAAGTACAAACCTTACTTCAACATTTGGTTCCATAATATAAATCTCAACTTTTAAATGAATACTCGATTACCAACAGAAACTCTGTAACCATGATAATGACGATCCATTTAACAACACTAGTATAAACATATAGCAATTAGGCATAGGAAAGAGACAATATAAGAAAACGGAAGAAACATGGAATACAGGTAAATTGGCGGCGCATATGTACTCGTCACCTCACATATACGCCACTCACATGAATTTCACTTAGCAAATAATCTAAGGTTACTAATTCCCTCGAGTCAGGGTTAGACACAACACTTACCTCGCTCCAAAGGGCACTTAATTCTCAATCACAGCTTTTCCTTTGGAATTCACCTCCAAACCACTCGTATCTATTCAAAAAATGACTCAATAATATCAAATATTGCTAAAGAGATCAATTATATTGCATAAATTAAATTTCTCAAATTTTCCTCCAAAAAGTCAAAAAATCGACCCCGGCTCGGCTTGGTCAAAACTCGAGGTTCGGACCAAAATCCATTTACCCATTCACCCCCGAGCTCGAATATGTAATTAGTTTTGGAATCCGATCTCAAATTGAGGTCTAAATTCCCAAATTTCTGAAATCCCTAGCTTTCTACCCTAACCCCTAATTCTACCATAAAAACTTTAGATTTTAGGTTGATAATTCAAGAAATGTAATCGGTAATTGAAAGAAAATGCTTTAGAATCACTTACCAACACTGGGGAAGAAAATGACTCTTGAAAATCGCCTCTACCCGTTTGGTTCTTGAACAATGTTGAAGAAATGGCTTAAACCCGTGTTTGATTCTGTTTTATGCACTGGGCGACAGTATGTATTGCGTTCGCATGGCCAATGTCGCATTCTTGAAGGGTACTGGCTGCCAAGTCTTCGCGTTCGCGAGACCCTGCTCGCGTTAGCGATGGTTAATCCCCCCTGGCCTTCGCGTTCGCGAGACATTTCTCGTGTTCGCGATGGTTACTCCCTCCCTGGCCTTTGCGTTCACGAGACATTGCTCGCGTTCGCGATGAAGGAATGACCAACCCTCCCCCAGGTCCCGAAGTGCTTCGTGTTCGGGATGAGCCAGTCGCGTTCGTCAAGGGTAAATCCCCCATCACTTCGAGTTCGCAACCAGGCCTTCGCATTCGCGAAGAAGAAGTCTCAGCCTCACAAGTTTACTCTTCGCGTTCGCGAGAGGACCTTCGCAAATGCGAAGAAGGATATGCCAGACACCAGAATCTGCAGAAAACCAGATTTGTCCCAAGTCCAAAACATCCCGTGCCCGATCCGAAACTCACCCGAGCCCTCGGGGCACCAAACCAAATATGCACACAAGTCTAAAAACATCATACGGACCTGCTCGCGCAATCAAATCGCCAAAGTAACACTTAGAACTCCTAATTTAGCACCAAATCAAATGAAATTCTCAAGAACACTTTAAAATTGCTATTTTCTCAACTTGACGTCTGAATCACGTCAAATCAACTCCGTTTCTCACCAACTTTCACAGACAAGTCTTAAATATCATAATGAACCTGTATCGGGCTCCGGAACCAAAATACGGACTCGACACTAACAATGCCAAACATCAATCAATTGTTAAGAATAATTACTTTTCAGACTTTTAATTTTCATTAAAAAATCATAACTCAAGCTAGGAACCTCCGAATTCGATTCCGAGCATACACTCGGGTCCTATAGTTCGATACAGACCTACCGGGACTAGCAAAATACGGATCTGGGCCCGTTTACCAAAACTGTTGACCGAAGTCAACTAAAATTAACTTTTTAAAGCATAAATTCTTATTTTCATCGATTTTCAACATAAAAGCTTTCCGGAAACTTGCCCGGACTATGCACGCAAATCGAGTGGTGTAAAAAAGAGATTTTAAGGCTTAAGAGTGCATATTCAAGTGCTAAAACATAAGATGACCTTTTGGGTCATCACATTCTCCACCTCTAAAACAACCGTTTGTCCTCGAACGGACATAGAAAAATACCTGGGCTGGTGAAAAGGTGGGAATATCTACTCCGCATATCGGACTCGGACACCTAAGTAGCTGCCTCAATAGGCTGACCTCTCCACTGCACTCAAACTAAAGGGTAACTCTTTGATCTCAATTGACGAACTTACCGGGCTAAAATAGCCACCGGCTCCTCCTCGTAAGTCAATTCCTTTTCCAACTGGATAGAGCTGAAATCTAACACATGGGAGGGATCGCCGTGATACTTTTGAAGCATGGACACATGGAATACCGGATGAACAACTGCAAAACTAGGTGGCAACGCAAGCCGGTAAGCCACCTCTCCCACTCTCTCCAGAATCTCAAAAGGTCAGATAAACCTAGGGCTCAACTTGCACTTCTTTCTGAACCTCATTACACCCTTCATGGGTGATACCTGAAGTAACACTCTCTCTCCGACCATGAATGCAACATCACGAACTCTACAGTTGGCATAACGTTTCTTCCTGGACTGAGCTGTGTGAAGTCGATCTTGAATAATCTTGACCTTATCCAAGTCATCCAGCACTAAGTCTGTGCCCAACAACTGAGCCTCTCCCGACTCGAACCACCAATCTGGCAACCGACACCACCTACCATATAATGCCTTATAGGCAACCGTCTGAGTGCTCGACTGGTAGCTGTTGTTGTAGGCGAACTCTGTAAGGGGCAAGAACTAATCCCACGATCTTTCGAAGTCTATAACACATGCGCAGAGCATATCCTCCAAGATTTGGATAGTGCGCTCGGACTACCCATCCGTCTGAGGATAGAATGTTGTGCTCAACGCAACCCATGTACCGAACTCACGTTGTATTTCCCTTCAAAAGTGTGAGGTGAACTGTATACCTCGGTCAGATATAATAGACACAGGCACACCGTGAAGACGTACGATCTCCAAGATGTAAATCTCTGCCAACCGCTCTGAGGAATAGGTAACTGCCACAGGAATGAAATGCGCTGACTTAGTCAGCCTGTCCATGATCGATGTTAGACAGCGGAAAGGAATCTTTGGGGCACGCTTTGTTCAAATCCTTATAGTCTACACACATTCTAAGTTTGTTCCCTTTCTTAGGCACAACAACTACATTGGCTAACTATTCGGGATATTTCACATCCCGGATGGACCCTATATTGATAAGTTTGGTTACCTCGTCCTTTATGAATGCGTGCTTTACCTCGGACTGGGGTCTTCTCTTTTGCTTCACCGGTCTGAACCTAGGGTCCAAGCTTAGCCAATGCGTCATTATGTCCGGCGAGATCCCTGTTATATCTAAATGGGACCAGGCAAAGCAATCAATGTTATCGACAAAAAAATAAATAAGTTTTTTCCTAAGTTTGAGGGTCAATCCCATTTACAGGTGTACCTTCCGTTCGGGCCAGTGCTCGATTAGTGTCAAAATCATCAAGAATCACGAAGCATCGAGTGATCCTTTGATCATTATCTTCGTCGATCTTCTGATTATCTGGTCGGGTTAAGGCCGAGGTCTATGATTTTTATTTGGTATCGAGTTCCCCTTTTGAGCCTGATCCCTTTACTAGCGAAGGCGAGGATATTGGATTCGCTTCCTCGACGATAAACATTTCTCTTGCAGCCGATTGTTCTCCGTACACTATTTTTACTCCTCTCGATGTTGGGAATTTAAGGACCTGGTGTACGGTCGAAGGTACATCTCTCATGTTGTGGATCCATGTCCTTCCAAAAAGGGCATTGTACCTCATGTCGCCTTCAATTACGTGGAACTTTATTTCTTGGATGGTCCCGGCCATGCTTGTCGGTAGAACTATCTCGCCCTTGGTGATTTCACGTGCCATATTGAATCCGTTTAGAACCAGGGTTGCAGGTACTACCTGGTCCTGTAAACCGAGCTGTTCTACGACCTTCAATCTAATGATGTTGGCCGAGCTACCTGGATCAATTAACACACTCTTAACTTTAGTTTTATTCATAAGTACGGATATTACCAGTGCATCATTATGAGGTTGTATGCTCATTCTGCATCTTCATCATTGAAAGATAAAGTTCCTATTGGTGCATAATCCTGAGTTCGAGATTGCTTTTCTCTCACAATCGATGTCTTTGTGCACTTAAGCACTGGCCCTTGAGGGGTATCGACACCGCCGATGATCATGTGAATGACGTGTTGTGGTTCTTCTTATTCGTTCTGCTAGCCGAAATATCTATTTTTGAAATGGTTTTTCGCCCTGTTGCTTAAACATTCTCGAAGGTTCTCTCTGTGGCCGTGGGTGCCATGATATTTGCACATTTGATTGGGATTCCTCTAGGCAGGATCGGTCTGCATGGGTCGAGGCCATTTAGTGTCACGACCCAAAATCTCACCCGTCGTGATGGCGCCTATCTCGATACTAGGCAAGCCGTTAATGTCACTAAACCACCATTTCTTTTATGTTTGAAAATATTATATTTAAAGACAATACAAAATCTCCCAAATACAAATACGAACACTCCCCAAAACCTGGTGTCACTTAGTACATGAGCATCAAATATGACTACAAATCTTGAAAGGTATGGTCTACAATAGTCTAAGACCAAATATATAGTAATACGGAGATAGGGAAGGAGATACAAGGTCTGCGAAACACGACAGCTACCTCTGAATCTCCGAAAAACCAGCTGTACAGAAGAATCAACACCAGCTATGTCCGGGAATACCTGGATCTACACACGAAGTGCAGGGTGTAGTATGAGTACAACCAACTCAGCAAGTAACAATAATAAATAAGGAACTGAAGATAGTAATGAGCTACATAGTTATGGTTCATTTCCAGTAATCCCAGCAAAGAATAGACATGCTATCAAATCCGGAAGTTTAATGTCAATTCAATTTTTATACAGTTCCTGTTCATGTAATCCGTATATCAACAATCTTTCAAAATTTTCACAACAATGACAGATAGCAACTAAATGCAACAACAAATGGAATTCAAGTACAACCTCTCAGAACAACAATCACTCACTGGGCTCCCAGCCCTCATCACTCACTCAACGGGTACCCGCGCCCACTGGGGGTGTACATACTCCGGAGGGGCTCCTACAACCCAAGCGCTATAATCTGCACGGACAACTCACGTGCTATAATATAAATATCTTGATCCGCACGGCCAACTCACGTGTTACACGGCCAACTCACGTGCCATAGTATAATATAGGATCCGTACGGCCAACTCACGTACTATAGTATAATATAAGGATCCGCACGGTCAACTCACGTGCTATAGTATAATATAAGGATCCGCACGGCTAACTCACGTGCTATAGTATCAATATCTCACAATCAGGCCCTTGGCCTCACTCAGTCATAAATCTATCCAGTCTCTCGGGCTCTCAATAATCATGAAATCAGTCTAAACAACAATGATATGATGTATTAATAATAATAACAGAGACTGAATAAAATATGTAAGTAAAACCTGAGACTGAGTACATATAGCATTTAGCAGGCAATTCAATAATTACGCGACCTTTGTGGGTCCCAATAGGACTATCACATAGCCTAAGCATGATTTATAGCATGATTTACAGTCAAATTTTATCAACACATAGAGAGCATATAGCTAACAACATATTATTCAACTTTACAGTTTCCCGGGACGGACCAAGTCACAATCCCCTCGGTGCACGCCTGTCACCTAGCATGTGCGTCACCTCCAAAATAATCACATGATACTAAAATTCGGAGTTTCATACTCTCAGGACCAGATTTAAAACTGTTGCTTACATCAAGCCGTGAAATTCTTATTCTGCCATGTCCTTTCCTTGTGAATTGGTCTCCAAACGCCTCGAATCTGGTCATAAATAATTCGTTTCAGTCAATAAGATTCATTAGAATTAATTCCATAATAAAATAATAATTTTCCATAAAAATCCAAGACTTACCTCAAAAATCATGTCTCAGAACTCGACAAAAGTTACAAAATCTAGAAGCACATTCAACCACGAGTCTAACCATACCAATTTTAGCAAAACCCTACCCCAACTCGACCCTCAAATCTTCAATTTAAACCAAGAGGGTTTTTCAATGTTTCCCAACTCAATTCACCAATTAAATAATAAAAACAACCATGAATTTGGGTAATTTAACCAATATTGAGTTAAGAACATTTACCCCATTGTTTCTTTTGAAACTCACCCAAAAACGCCTCAAATCCGAGCTCCAAATCGTCAAAAACTGAAAATGGGACTTAACTCACTTTCCAGGCTTTTCTTCTTCGTGAACGCGGTCAGTGCCTCGCGTTCGCAAAGCACAAAATATCTCCCATCCAATTCCCTCTACGCGAATGTGTTAAACCCATCGCGAACGCGATGCTTCGTTCCCCCTCACTACGCCAATGCGACTTCCCCTACGCGAATGCGTAGACCAATTGCCTAGGGTCCTCAGCTGCTTCCTCTCTTCTTCCTGAACGCGTAACACCTCTTGCGTTCGCGATGCACACCCAGTCCACCCTTCGCGAATGCGTACTCCTCTTCGAGAATGCGAAGATAAAATATTTCCAGCCTCTTAGTTCCTCTTCACGAACGCGAGGCTCCACTCGCGAACGCGATGAAGGAAACCAGATGGAGCATCAGAAATATTCCAGCAGAGTTCCCAGTCCAAAATCCAGCCCGTTAACCATCCGAAACTCACCCGAACCCCTCGGGACCTCGACCAAATATACCAACAAGTTCTAAAACATCATACAGACTTAGTCGAATCCTCAAATCACCTCAAACAACGCTAAAACCATGAATTATACCCCAATTCAAGCCTAATGAACTTTGAAATTTCTAATTTCTACAAATGACTCTGGAACCTAACAAATCATGTCTAATTGACCTCATATTCTGCACACAAGTCATTAATGACATAAGAGAGGTATTCCAATTTTCAAAATCGTATTCCGAGCCCGATATCAAAAAGTCGACCCCCCCGGTTACACTTCTCAAAAATTAAACTTTCGGCATTTCAAGTCTAATTCCTCTACGGACCTCTAAATAATATTTCGGACACGCTCCTAAGACCAAAATCACCATACGGAGCTATTGGAATCATCAAAATTCAAATCCGAAGTCCTTTATACATAAGTCCATATTCAGTCCACTTTTCTAACTTAAATTTTTAATTGTAAGACTAAATATTTCATTTCACTCCGAGTCCTTTCCGGACCCGAACCAACTATCCCGATAAGTCATAAATCAATTGCAAGACATAAATTGAGCAGTAAATGGGGGAATGGGGTTACAATATTCAATATTACCGGTCGGGTCGTTACATTCTCCTCCTCTTAAACAAATGTTCGTCCTCGAACGGGTTTAGAATAATACTTGGAGTCTCAAATAAGTGTGGATATTTGTTCTGCATCTCCTGTTCAGTCTCCCAAGTAGCTTCTCCGACTGGCTGGCCTCTCCACTACACCTTCACTGATGCTATGTTCTTTGACCTCAGCTTTAGAACATGCCGGTCTAAAATAGCCATCAGCTCCACATCATAAGTTAAATTACCGTCCAGCTTTACTGTATTGAAATCCAGAATGTGAGACGGATCCCCGACATACTTTCGGAGCATGAATACATGGAACACCGGATGAACACCTGATAGACTAGGTGGAAAAGCAAGTTAATAAGCCACCTCCCCAATTTTCTTAAGTATCTCAAAAGGCCCAATATACCGAGGGCTAAACTTGCCCTTTTTCCCGAACCTCAACACACCCTTCATGGGTGAGATCTTGAGCAGAACCTTCTTTCCAACCATGTGAACAACATCACGAATCTTCCTGTCGGCATAACTCTTCTGTCTAGACTGTGCCGTGCGAAGCCGTTCCTGAATTACTTTGACCTTCGCTGAAGCATCCTGAACCAAGTCAGTACCCAATAGTCTAACATCACCAGGATCAAACCAACCCACCGAAGACCGACACTATCTCGCATATAAAGCTTCATACAAAGCCAACTTAATGCTTGACTGGTAGCTATTATTGTAAGCAAACTCTGCGAGTGGCATAAATTGATCCCAAGAACCCCCAAAATCAATGACACAAGCGCGTAGCATGTCCTCCAATATCTAAATAGTGTGCTCGGATTGTACGTCCATCTGAGGGTGAAATGTTGTACTCAACTGAACCTGTGTGCCCAATTCTCACTGCACTGCCCTCCAAAACTGTGAGGTAAACTGCATACCCTGATCTGAAATAATGGACACCGGCACACCGTGTAGGCGAACAATCTTGCGAATATAAATCCCAGCCAACCTCTCCGAAGAATAATTAGTACCGACTGGAATAAAATGCGCAGATTTGGTCAATCGATCGACTATCACCCAAACAGCATCAAACTTTCTCAAAGTCCGTGGGAGTCCAACTACGAAGTCTATGGTAATATGCTCACACTTCCACTCCGGAATTTCAAGTCTCTGTAGCAATCCGCCCGGTCTCTGGTGCTCGTACTTTACTTGTTGACAATTTAAATACTAAGATAAAAACCCAACTATATCTTTCTTCATCACCAATAGTGTTGTCTCAAATCCTTATACATCTTCCCGACGCCTAGATGAATAGAGTACCGCGAACTGTGAGCTTCCTAGAGAATCAGCTCACGCAAACCATCTACATTAGGTACACATAGCCTGCCCTGCATCTGTAATACACAATCATCTCCAATAGTGACTTCTTTGGCAGCACCGTGCTGAACCGTGCCCTTAAGGACAAGCAGATGTGGATCATCATACTGGCGCTCTCCAATGCGATCATATAAAGAAGACCGAGAAACCACACAGGCCAAAACTCGATTCGACTCGGAAACATCCAGTCTAACAAACTGATTAGCCAATGCCTGAACATCCAAGGCTAAAGGCCTTTCTGCTACCGGTAAGTATGCTAAGCTGCCCAAACTCTCCGCCTTACGACTCAAGGCATTGACTACTACATTGGCCCTTCCGGGATAATAGAGAATGGTGATATCATAATCCTTAAGCAACTCCAACCACCTTCACTGCCGCAAGTTAAGATCCTTCTGTTTAAACAAATGTTGTAGACTCCAATGATCTATATACACCTCACACTAGACACTGTACAAGTAATTCCGCCAAATTTGCAAGGCATGAACAATAGCTACCAACTCAAGATCGTGGACTGGATAATTCTTCTCATGTACCTTTAACTGTTTGGATGCATAGGCAATCACCTTACCGTCTTGCATAAGTATTGCGCCGAGACCAATCCGCTACACGTCACAATATACAGTATAAGACTCTGAACCTGTAGGCAACACCAATACTGGAGCTGTAGTCAAAGCTGTCTTGAGCTTCTAAAAGCTCTCTTCACATTCATCCGACCACCTGAATGGAGCACCTTTCTAGGTCATTTTAGTCATAGGCAATGCAATAGACGAGAAACCCTCCACAAAACGACGATAATAACCGGTCAAGCCGAGAAAACTCTGAATCTCAGTAACTGAGGATGGTCTGGGCCAATTCTGAACTGCCTCTATTTTCTTCGGATACACATTAATACCTTAACTGGACACTATATGTCCCAAGAATGCCACCGAACTAAGCCAGAACTCACACTTAGAGAANTCTCCGAAGAATAATTAGTACCGACTGGAATAAAATGGGCAGATTTGGTCAATCGATCGACTATCACCCAAACAGCATCAAACTTTCTCAAAGTCCGTGGGAGTCCAACTACGAAGTCTATGGTAATATGCTCACACTTCCACTCCGGAATTTCAAGTCTCTGTAGCAATCCGCCCGGTCTCTGGTGCTCGTACTTTACTTGTTGACAATTTAAATACTAAGATAAAAACCCAACTATATCTTTCTTCATCACCAATAGTGTTGTCTCAAATCCTTATACATCTTCCCGACGCCTAGATGAATAGAGTACCGCGAACTGTGAGCTTCCTAGAGAATCAGCTCACGCAAACCATCTACATTAGGTACACATAGCCTGCCCTGCATCTGTAATACACAATCATCTCCAATAGTGACTTCTTTGGCAGCACCGTGCTGAACCGTGCCCTTAAGGACAAGCAGATGTGGATCATCATACTGGCGCTCTCCAATGCGATCATATAAAGAAGACCGAGAAACCACACAGGCCAAAACTCGATTCGACTCGGAAACATCCAGTCTAACAAACTGATTAGCCAATGCCTGAACATCCAAGGCTAAAGGCCTTNCTGATTGACCTCATATTCTGCACACAAGTCATTAATGACATAAGAGAGGTATTCCAATTTTCAAAATCGTATTCNTACTACATTGGCCCTTCCGGGATAATAGAGAATGGTGATATCATAATCCTTAAGCAACTCCAACCACCTTCACTGCCGCAAGTTAAGATCCTTCTGTTTAAACAAATGTTGCAGACTATGATGATCTGTATACACCTCACACTAGACACCGTACAAGTAATGCCGCCAAACTTTTAAGGCATGAACAATAGCTGCCAACTCAAGATCGTGGACTGGATAATTCTTCTCATGTACCTTTAACTGTCTAAACACATAGGCAATCACCCTACTGTCTTGCATAAGTACTGTACCAAGACCAATCCACGACGCATCACAATACACAGTATAAGACTCTGAACNAATGATCTATATACACCTCACACTAGACACTGTACAAGTAATTCCGCCAAATTTGCAAGGCATGAACAATAGCTACCAACTCAAGATCGTGGACTGGATAATTCTTCTCATGTACCTTTAACTGTTTGGATGCATAGGCAATCACCTTACCGTCTTGCATAAGTATTGCGCCGAGACCAATCCGCTACACGTCACAATATACAGTATAAGACTCTGAACCTGTAGGCAACACCAATACTGGAGCTGTAGTCAAAGCTGTCTTGAGCTTCTAAAAGCTCTCTTCACATTCATCCGACCACCTGAATGGAGCACCTTTCTAGGTCATTTTAGTCATAGGCAATGCAATAGACGAGAAACCCTCCACAAAACGACGATAATAACCGGTCAAGCCGAGAAAACTCTGAATCTCAGTAACTGAGGATGGTCTGGGCCAATTCTGAACTGCCTCTATTTTCTTCGGATNACAAATGACTCCGGAACCTAACAAATCATGTCTGATTGACCTCATATTCTGCACACAAGTCATTAATGACATAAGAGAGGTATTCCAATTTTCAAAATCGTATTCCGAGCCCGATATCAAAAAGTCGACCCCCCCGGTTAAACTTCTCAAAAATTAAACTTTCGGCATTTCAAGCCTAATTCCTCTACGGACCTCTAAATAATATTTCGGACACGCTCCTAAGACCAAAATCACCATACGGAGCTATTGAAATCATCAAAATTCAAATCCGAGGTCCTTTATACATAAGTCCATATTCAGTCCACTTTTCTAACTTAAATTTTTAATTGTGAGACTAAATATTTCATTTCACTCCGAGTCCTTTCCGGACCCGAACCAACTATCCTGATAAGTCATAAATCAATTGCAAGACATAAATTGAGCAGTAAATGGGGGAATGGGGTTACAAT
>AWOL01S0047700.1:7570-21201 GCA_000715115.1 Nicotiana otophora
GGGAAACCTTTATAGAGTTTTAGGAGTGTTATGGGTCTGATTTGGGCGAGAAATATAAGTTAAATGAAGTGGAATCGACATTTATATAACCTGAAAGTTTCAACCGCCTCATGTGGGTCCCAAAGGCCTGCGTAGTCTCGCAAAAATATGAATATCTCTTCACTCTGATATCGTATCGATGAACGGTTTAATGCGTTGGAAACTAAACTCGTAGAAATTAAATTTGGTGAATGGATGACCTGTAACCCCAAGTATATCGAGAGAAAAACTCAGTGATATTAGATCCAAATTTCAGTAAAATTATGAACGTAACTTGCAATAACTTTTGCCAACTTTTGTTTTACATCAAAACTTAACATACAAATATTATATGATCCAAGTACCCTAAAACACGACCTCCTTATTATATTAAGCACTCCTAGTTTTATCCCGAAAGTACGGGTTATAACATCTTTGGTTCGTTTAGCCTCCAACCCTCATGATACTTCCTTAACACCTATTTTAACTCATTATTATCTTTGTAAAGGTGCTTAAACTCACTAGCTTATATTGATTCACTTAAGACGTATTCTAACATGAAAGTACGAGGTGTAACACATAATATTCAAATTACTCAACAAGCCTAAATATAATTACTAGCATGTATATGAACAAACAAGTAACTTAACGAACTATCTAAAGAATAGGAGAAATAATACATGAATCAAACAAGGAATGAATTAGGCAAAATCCACTTGCATGATTTAACCCTAGAAAATTCATATACACTCGTCACCTTGCATATACGCCTCCCCAAACACATATAGCACGTATAAAATAGACCCATTAACATTCTAATTCCCTCAAATCAAGGTTAACTAATATACTTACATCTTTCCGAAACAAATCAACTCTCTAATACCACTTTCCCTTTAGAACAAGCTTCCAAATAACTCGAATCTAGTCAATTAATACTTAAATAAGTCAAAATAAGTTTTTAAAAATTATCTTAATATAAAAAAAGGTTTAATTTTTTTTCTTATTGAAAGGTCAACAAAAAGACAACCCAGGCTCACTTGGTCAAAATCCGAAATCAAGATCAAATCTCGATTACCCATTCTTCCCTGAGTCCAAATATGTGATTTGTATCAAAATCGAACCTTAAGTCCAGGTCAAAATCCCCAAAATTCGCTCTCTTAAATTTTACCCAAAAACCCGATTTCTACACTACAAATTCCTAGATTTAAGAGTGACAATATATGAGAAATTATGGAAATAAATAAAATCTAAGTTAAGATTACTAATCTTTGAAGTTGAGATAGAAATCCTCTAAAACATCTCCTCAATATGTGGTCTAGGTCTAAGAAAATGGTGAAAAGTAGCTAAATCCTGATTTTCAGCCCTTTATATACCTGGGCATCAGTGTGCCCTTCGCGTTCGCGATGCACCACTTGTGTTCACGAAGTCCAATTGTCAACAGACCATCACGTTCACAAAGTCTATTTACCCTTAGCCTCCACATTCGCGTTCTCTTGCCGCGTTCGCGATGAAGAAACCCAACCCCACCCCCAAATACCAGGAAGTCTACGCATTCGTGTAAGGGCCATCATGTTTTGCGTAGGCTAGCTCCCCTCAGGCCATCACATTAGCGATCAACCCTCCGTGTTCACGGTGTGTAAATTCCCTCTGTCCCAAATGCCCCTTTGCGAATGTGAGACAAGCTCCACGTTCGCGATGCATAGTGAACCAACAGCAAAACATCTGCAAAATGTAAGGCCCCGTAAAATGTTACCTAAAACCCAGGGTTTCGTGGTGCCAAGTTAGACTTATGTGTTGATGATTGTATAGATTCTTCTTGGGGGCTCCAAGCTCGCCGCGGTTCGGACTTTTTGGCTTGAACAGTGCGTTGGGGAGTCGAAGAAAACTTTTGGATGTACAGGGTATTTCTGCGGTCCATTCTATGATCATAGAACTGATCTGCGACAGATCTACTGAAGCAGAAATCTAGACAAATATTTGGACCATTATGCAGCCGCATAATCATTTCACGGGCAACACAAACCCATCGCAGATCCAACACAAAACTTTTCGGAGGGAAGTTTTGCGGCGCATTATGCAACTGCAGAATAGGTTTGCAGACCGCAGACCGGTCGCAGACTAATACAGGAGTGCCCAGTTCCGGAGGGCCATTTTGCGGATCGTAGAAGCGTTATGTGGTCGCATATGCGACCGCAAATCTGCATTGGGGCTTCATTTTTTTTGGTTTTATGAACCCGACCCCATTCTTATAAAACAATCTTAGGGATCATTTTAGAAGGTTCAAACTTATATTTTAGAGAGAGAAAGTGGTCTAGAATGAGAAAAGGAATTTCTAAGTCATTTATTCATCAATCTTTGCTCAAGCCTTGAAGATTTCACAAGGGTAACTCACAAGGTCTTCATCCTAGAGGTAAGATTTTACTCCCTATCCCTCAATTTCGTGATTTTACTAAAAATAGGTAATGAGAAAAGCAATTCTTGGGTGGGTAAGTTATCCATTATGAATGCATGTATTATCAAGGGTTGGGGGAAGAATATTGAGCTAAATTGGGTAGACTTTGGGTAGTAGGATGGGGGAATCCACCATAGGAGGACCTTGAAATCATAATACCCACCTAGTGTTTGATAAAATACTCAAATGAGCTGGAACCATAAACTCTCTCCTAATTTATGTTGATTTTTGCTATATTTCTAAATAGATCAAGTGGCTAAGAATTCCGAAACATTGTAGTAATTTAAAAGGCTCGAGGCGAGGTATGTTAGCTAAACTCATCTCTTAGAATTGAACCCCACAATATCCTTGTAAGTCTCGAGTTGTTCATTATGAATTAGTTATTCCGAATAAGCCTTGTGTCGAAAGATATATGCTCAATATGTATTCCAATGTTCTTGTTATGTTATATTCTATTGGAAAATGTGCTCGAAGCATCGGTTGCATATCCAAATATTATATCTTTAAGTTGTGATTCAAATGAAGGCTATTACGTCAAATTGTGTAAGAAATCTCAATGTGTTTAATATTCTTATCTGCTAAATATGTGGACTTAAAGTCGTGAATAGAAATGCTTTGTTGTTGATGATCCGTGATAAGGTTTGAAAGTGAAAGAGATGAATATGAAGTATGAAATACGGCTAATGTGCCAAGAGTGGCATTGTGTTATGGCCATCGATGCCAATAAACTGAATGATATATAAAATACAATGAAAAGAGTTGTCAACCCTTTAAATAAATAAACACCCTGGGAGTATCGTTGGTCACCGAGAAAGGGTAGGTTGAAATAACCTAACCCCGAAACTACACGTACCGTTGTAGGAGTGAATTGTGATTGTACCCCTTTATTGGGATGAGATTGATGTGAAGAGAATATTCTCCTTTATTGGGATGAGATGATTGCTAGAAAAGGGTGATGTCTATCCACACAGTATTGTGGTGAGACAGCCTAGCCGGTCGGGTCGTGATCGGACGCCATGCCGCACACATGTTGGTGATTGTGCTTGAAATTGTTATTGAGGTGTTGATTTAAATCGTGATAATGATTGTGATTGTGATTCATGTCTTTGGATGAGGCGGCCTAGCCGATCGGTACTCCGGGTAAAATCATAGTGGTATATCGGTGCTAAGATCTCCCAACCTAAAATAATGGAAATTTACTTGACACTTATCTTGCTCCTAATTTGCTGTTTTAGTATTGTCTGAGGCTTCCATTGATTTATGACTGTCCTTCCTTGTGTTATCATTCGTTCTAATGAGAGGGTGTTTAGTCTTAAATACTAGTTAGTACTATTACATATGTACTAACGTCCCTTTTGCCGGGGGCGCTGCATCTTTAATGGATGCAGGTGGTTTCGCAGTAGGTGGCATTGATCATTGATAGCAGTACACCCTCTTCTCAGTATATTTGGTGAGCCCCACTTCATTCGGGATCGTGTATCTTTTGTCCCACGTGTATTATGTTTTGAGGTATAGCCGGGGCCTTGTTGCCGACGTTATCATAGTATTTTGTATCTGTAGAGGCTCCGTAGACACAGTGTGGGTTGTATATGGGTGTTGGGAAAGTCAAACTAGCCTTGTTGTATTTGAATCACTTGTTGCACTTTAACTGTGATTGTGTATATATTTTGAGACTATAAGATGAAGTGACTAATGGTAATGTTTCACGCCCCAAAACCGAGGAGCGCGACCGGCGCTCAACCGAGTGAACCCGACCGTGCAAGCCTGTTAGATTTCCTTCTACCCAAACTCATCCACGAATGAAGATAATACATATTTTCATTAATTAGACAAAAGGGTGTTCATATTCACAATACCAATTCATTACCAATAGTTCCATCGTTTTTAATCGTCTTAACTAGAACAGGTAATACAACTACAACATAACGTAGTTTGTCTTTCCCAGCACCAATACACAACCCACACTATGTCTACGGAGCCTATATAGATAAAGAAAAGTATAATGATAATGCCGGAAATAAGGCCCCGGCTATACCCTAAACCGAATACACAAAGTACAAGAGATACATGACCCCGGAATGAAGTGGGGCTCACCAAGTCAGCTGGGAAGATTGTGTACTGCTATCGCTGATCAATATCTCCTGCTGTGGAGCCACCTGCATCCATTTAAAGATGCAGCGCCCCCGGCAAAAGGGATGTTATTACCGTCGAATAGCACTAGTATGTATAACTAAATAGCCTCTCCATAGAATGATAAATAATACAAACAAGATTATCATAATATCAATGAAAGCCTTAGTTAACATCAAACCTCAATTTAGGATCAAAACAGTGTTCAAATTAATTTCCATATCTCACATTGGGAGATTTTTAGTATCGATATACCATTGTCCACAATACCATTATTCACAATACCATTATTCATAAAACCAGTACCACCGTACTCTTAGCGCGGAGTCCGATCACGATCGATCGGCTAGGCCATCTCATTAGAGACATCAACCATACTTTCTCTCAATATCAATACCACCATCTTTAACACGGAGTCCGATCACGACCCGATCGTCTAGGCTATCCATTAGGGACATCAACAACAATCACAATTTCAATTACAATTTTCAGCACAATCACCACCATGTGTACGACATGGTATCCGATTACGACCCGACCGGCTAGGCTGTCTTATTTGAGACATCAACCTTTTTATATCAATCATCGCATTTCATATTACTTTCACATCTTTTCATTTCATTGGCACTAATGGCCATAATTATAAGATCATTCTTGGCACGTTGGCCATATTCAGTATTTCATGCTCACCTTATCAATTTCAAATATCATTATCATCATCAACAACAAATACAATTCAAATCAAGGTGTGTAGTACACATGTGAGCAATTTAGAGTCTAAGGCACATAGAGATATTTCACAAAATTTGGCATAATAGCCTTCATTTGAACTTGACTTAAAGTCGAAACATTATTAATGCACAACCCATATTTTAACACATCCTCAATTCGTAATATAACATGAATAAAGTATTTGGGATGCTTGTTGAACATATATCTTTCAACCCAATCTTACTCGGAATAGCCAGTTTTATAATGAATCACTCGGGACCTACATAATTTACATGAATATCGTGGGATTCAATTCTAAGAGAAGAGTTTAGCCAACATACTTCACTTGAGCTTTCTTAAACTCTAAAACATCCTGCAATTCAAAGCAACTTCAATCTATTGTAGAAATATAACAAATTGAATCAAAATTCGGAAGATGATCATGGTTCTAGCTCACTTGAGCATTTTATCAAACACTAGGTGTGCATAAGGTTTCAATGTCCTTTTTATGAAGGATTCCGTCATCCCACAACCCAATATTTACCATTTTTAGCTCAACAATCTTCCTACACCCTTTGATAACACATGCATGTAACATAAACAGCTCTCATGCCCAAAAATTACCTTGCTACCCATTTTCAGAAGATTTTGAAATTAGGATTTAGGGTGTAGAATCTTACCTCCAGGATGAAGACCTAGTGAGATTCCCTTATTAATCTTCCAAAACTTGAGCAAGAATTGAAGAAAAATTATTCAAGAACACCTTCTCACTCTAGGGCACTCTCTCTCACTCTAAAATATCAGATTATGGCTCAGAAATGGCCCAAAGAGTGTATTTAATGAAATAGGGTCGGGTTTTAAAAACTCAAAAATGGAGCTCCGGAACAGTTCTGCGGTCGCATATGCGACCGCATAATGGATATGAGGATCACATATCGGTCGTGTAATTGCCGATAAAATGATCAAAAAAGTTGTCTGTGTATGCGGTCACTATGCGGTCCGCATAACTGTTATGCGATCGCATAATGCACCGCATAACATTTATGCGGTCGCATAGTCGACCGCATAGTTGCTTCCAACTGACCTAATTAACTGTATCACTCAGCGGCCATTATGCGGTCCGCAGAGTGATTCAGCGGTCGCATAATGGACCGCAGAAATTCACTTTTCAGCAAAAAAATTTCTTTTACTTTCCTGTGCATTGTTCAACCCAAAAAGGCCGAGCCGGGGCGAGCTTACGAGACCGCGAAGAATTTCTACAATCCTCAAACACATAAGCCTAGTCCGGCACCATGAAACATTATTTTCTTTGCAAATTTTACCGGGCTTTACACTTAAGTTCTTCAAAATTTTCTGGGGTGTTACATAATGGAATTGGCATTGTTCATGGAATCCACTCCATGTTTAATTAATGATATAAATGTATCTTCTCTTTATTCATGGGTTAGTGGGGTAGAAGTTATTGTAAAGGCTTGCTTGGCCGGGATATATAGGTTGAGCACCGGTCGCGCTCCCCAAGGTCGGGGTGTGACACAAAAATGATCATAAACCACCCTAAAACTCATCCAAGCCCCTCGGGCCCCAGTCTAAACATCCCAACAAGTATATAAATCGTACATGAACTCGCTCGTAAGCCCAAAACATCAAAATAACATATAGAATCAAGAACCAAGTATCAAAACTCAAGGATTTTCAAATGTTCTTAACTCAAGTTTTCACCTTTCAACTATAAGCTACAAAAGGGCCTCGGGTCACCCGGGACCCAAACCAAACATATGTATATGTCCCAAATCATACGAACCTGCTGAAATCATCAAAAAACTTATCCGATATCATTTACCAAGAATGTTGACCGTGGTCAATTCCAATAATATTAAAGCTCTAGAATCAAGATTTCTTTACCAAAACACATATAAACTTTTCGGAAATCAAAACTAACCTTGCACACAAATTATAAATCATCAAATGAAGTTGTTAAAGGTCTAAAATAACAAAATAGAAAGCTAGAACTCAAAACGACCTACCGGGTCATTACAGAAGCATAAATAACATCAAGGAAAAAGGTTAAGCATAATACACTACGTGAGAGAATAATCATAACTTTTGCAACTATAAGCGAGCCAGCGTCTCAAGAACCATAATACCCAACTATCTCAACAAAACTTAAAGTTTTTTACTAGTATGTATGTAAATAAACAAGTAATTTGATGAACTATTTAAAGCATAGGAGAATTAATACATGAAGCAAATAAGACATGAATGAGGTTAATTCTACCCCCAGTCTTAAACCATTACAAATGTATATACACTCGTCACCGTACATATACACCATCCCCAACACATTTAGCCCATACCAAATAGACCAAAATACAATCTAATACCCTCGATCAAGGTTAACCAAGATAGTTACCTCTTTTCAGAACAAGTCAACCCTCCAATACCGCCTTTTCTTTAGAACAAGCCTCCAAAAAATTTGAATCTAGTTAAATATTACTCAAATGAGTAAAATCAAGATTTAAAAACTATCTTAGTATAAAAATAGTTCAATATTTATCATACAACAAAAAGTAACCCGGGCCCACTTGGTCAAAAATCCGAAATCAAGATCAATCATCGAATGAGGTAAGTATAGTTAACTTATGCAAACTTAACAAGGTTCAATCTTCATTATGTGATATGGAAATGTGGGAACATAGGCATGGATATGAAAGATAAGCAGAGAATCTGTTTGATAACATGAATGAGTACATCAACCCAAGAGTAGAATTTTAAACACATACAAAATATCCCTAAGGAGTGTAAGGCTACAACATGATAGAGTCTCAAACAGCATAGGATAAGTGTCAACAAGTTCAGTATAGAAGTTCAGAACAAAGAAAGATTCACATGGAATAAATAGGATACTAGTAGCAGGATAGCTAGTCCAGTTACACAAGTGAATGTATTAACCCAAACATAATGAAGTTTGATATGGTATGATCAGTTCAGGGGATGATACACATGTTCAAAAGTTATAATTCTCAACTCAAATAAGTTTGGTATACTTCATACAAGATTAACTACATAGATTCATTAGCGCTTAAACAAGTTTCATTTCATAATATATTTGCATATGGGTGAAGCTTCACAGACATGGTCACATAATAAAAGAAGTGGACAGGGACACTTTTAAAGTAATCTCTTATGAGATCTCAGAATCACAGAAATGTATTGGAAGAGGGGAAGCAACCCAAACATGTATATAATATGGTATTTCTAAAGGTTTGCAAGATTATAGAACACATCAAGTGAGCAGATGATCAAATAACCAAGCTAGTGAATCCACCACAAAAGTTCAAGTCACAAAGTCATATGAGTTTCATATGTTAACGTAGGTATGGTTTTAATATCAAATTAATCAATCTAAGCAAACAAGTTAAATGTGTATGACATGAGTACCGTGAAGAAAATCATTTTTGGCATGCTAACAGATGATATACTACTGTTAACCCAAAAGGTAATGTAGCACAGTTGTAACAGACCTCAACCCTCGACAGGATATCAAGAGATATTTAAAGAATATTGCTTGATCAAGCTAACTAAACATGATATTACAGTTAACAAACACATATAGAATCATTAGAGGATTCTTAAACAATGGAAAAAGCTCTAAAAATTTATATCATTCACTAATAGCAACTATTTATCCTGTTAAATTATAAAGTTCATTAACATGGATTAATCAGCCATACTCACACAAATTATTAGGAGGTGATCGACTCAAACAACAATGATAACACATAAGAGCATAACCTAGTAATCAAACATAAACTACTAACATGCATCATGGATAAAAATGACCAACCGACGAAAACATGATATAGCCAAAATAGTATGAATCATTAAGAGGAAAGGAGAGTTAGTGTACACTGACCTTCTACAGAGAAGCAAACCAAACAAAACCTTTATTTTGTCGTGAAAAATTCAAACTCAAACTCTAGCATTAGATTAATTCATAACCGGAGAAGGAAAAAAAGGAAAGTAGTGAGAAATCCGACCCTTTTAATTCTCTTAAGCATTTGTTTTCATGTTGTGTTATGAGGTAGGTCGTTCTTAGGTGAGAGAATTGAAATCCCCAATTTATTGTGTCCATTGAAGCCTTAGGGTTTAACAAATTCAAATTGGTAGTGGAAGGTGACGGAGGGGTGGTGATGTGAGCATAATCAGGTTAAAATCTAAGGGGATAGAGGGAAAATCAGCAAGAATCCTTACATGAGAAGGAGAAGTTGACCGTTGAAGGCAAGAACCATCGAGTAAGAGCCTTAATATCCAGAGGTAGCTTTACTTAACCTCGGGACCAAGAATAATCATGATAGCCCTCAGAAACGTTCATGCATGCCATAGATTTAACAAAACATAGAAGGATTCTGAAGATTTGACATTGCATTATTTGGTCTAGGGTTTCGGATTTGGGGTTTTTGAATCTCCAAGATAAAACAAGCAAAACTTCAACGAGAATCATGGATATGAGAGACAAAGGAGATGATTTGAAGTTAAATCTCATGACCTTGCACTAATTGTGCAATGTCCGTTGATTGATGGAGCTGGACAGATGAGAGAATAGAGAGTGAAAGGGGGAAGGGGGCGGCTGAGTCGTATGAGGGAATGATTAGGGATTTTGGGTAAAGACCAGGTCGTCTCTGAGTTTAAATGGGTGGGAGTAATCTAGGCCGTTGGATCTTTAGATCAACGACCCTGATAATTCACGCTTTAACATTTAAAATAATAAAATATGTGGACAGTTGGATCTTTGGGTTTTGACGGTTGAGATGAATCTGAAGATGTGTTTAAAATTAAAGAACAAAAAAGAGATAAAACGTGGGTTGTTGATCAAATAGACGGACGACCCAACTTGAATGTGCTTCTTGTGTGAGTGATAGAGACGAATGACGTGGCTAATTCTGATTGGTTCGGAGAGAAAGTCACGGATTGCCAAGGTGAAGTGAGGAGGTGTTTGGACTGGGTCAGATTAAGATTAGGCTTGGGTGTTGGGCTTGTTTTAGTTTAGGAAATGGCCATTTTGTATTTAATTATGAAATTGCAATTGTAGCCTTTTTGGTTTTTAACCCTTTTATAATTAATTTAAATGAACTTAAATAATTTCAATAAAATGTAATAGAATTTATAACCATCAAGTACACTACTAATTACTATAATTAATTAATTTTTTATAAAAATACTATATTTTCCAAATTATGACATTAATTTCGAATTATTGAGATAGTAGGCTAATTAACTAAATATTAATGAATAACGTATTAAATTAATTATAAAACCAATGTAATGTATATAAAGGTTATTTTAATAGTCTCAAAAATAGTAAGTATGATATATCTTATAATTATGTAAATACCAAATTATTAATTTCAACATTATTAATTACTAAGTTCTTATAAAAATATGTATTATTGATTAGAAAATATTTTCAACACATTTATTGCAAATCATTAAGTATAAATAATTTATTTTAAAATGGAGGGTCAAAATTGGTCATCAACAATCGTTGAGTTGGGTGAGAATTAAAAGATTGAAAATCATTAAATACCTGCAAGAAAAACATCAAATTCAGGCCAAAACTAAAGAAGAAAACTAAAGAGCAAAAGTCCATCCCGTTGGGCCACGCAAGGCACCCCATGCAGGTTACCCACGCATTTGGAGAACTTGGAGGCTGAAAGTTTAAGTTCTGGAAGTGGCCACGCAGCCTGCGTGGGCCACACATCTTGGCCACACACTGAGAGCTGAAGAAATAGAGTACTGAGCCACGCATTCTGCGTGTGCCACGCTACTTGGACACGCAAGACCCGACGAGGATAATTTTGTTAGCTTTTTAGAAGATCATAAATACTACTTTTTAGGTCTTTTTTGACATCTTTTGACAGAGAGGAATATTGTACGAGTGGCTGTGAGTTTCCCTAAGAGTTAACAAATGACATCACGATTTCTGAATCTTCTTCTTCTCTATTAGCATCAATGGCTGGATTATAGGATAATTTGATTATTTCTTCTATTGTCATGTATAGCTAAACTCATTAACTAGGTTTGTGAATCTGGAGTGGTGTTATGACTATGGGTTATTAATATAAATTCGTCTTTGATTAAATATTATGTTATCTAATTGGTTCATGCTTTCTTGTATAATATGGTGGTTGCAAATACAAGATTAACGCCATTCACACTTAGTTGTAACTTGAAAAAGTGGAACCGAGTTTAGATATAAACCAATTAGCAAGGAATTGGATAGATTAAGGAATTAATCTCATCTTAATTAATGGAATCAAACTAGGAATAGGGAGATTCTTACTTGGGCATTAACAATCGTATTGCATAGAGCTCTAAATAGCTTGCAAAGGCATTTATGAGTAAAACATCTCTTATTGTTGGAAAATACTAAGTTGGTATTATTGATATTGTTGTCATAACACATGTTTGATTGATTGGAATCTAATACATCTATACCCATAGTATAACATACACGAAGGATGAGCAAACCTAGTGCTTTCTCTCATTGACTACTACTTTTTACTTATTTTCGCATTCTAAGTGTTTAATTAAATTTCGTAGTCATAATTTTAGAATCAATTGCATATAATCAATATTTGATTTGAAAATTAATTTAAGTTCATTGAATTCACACACTCTTTGATATTTTAGCACACACGATACTCCTCGTGCCCCAACCTTGTTGGGTTTATTATTGCAATTGACCGTACTACTTTTAATTTGAGAGTAAGATTGGATGTGAACAAAGGTTCATGATAATAATTATACTGTCCATGATTTGGAATTTGTAGCTATTGTTCATGCATTGAAGATTTGGAAGCATTATTTGTACGGCGTCCCATGTGAGGTATATATCGACCACCGGAGTCTTCAGCATCTGTTCAAGAAGAGATATCTTAATTTGCGGCAGCAGATATGGTTAGAGTTGCTTAAAGACGATGATATCACTATTCTATATCATCCCGGGAAGGCCAACGTGGTGGCCGATTCATTGAGTAGAAAGGCGAAGAGTTTGGGTAGTTTGGCATATCTACCGGCAACAGAGAGGCTACTAGCCCTGGATGTTCAAGCCTTGGCTAATCAGTTTATTAGATTGGATGTTACGGAGCCCAACCGAGTTCTTGCTTGTGTGGTTTCCCAGTATTCTTTATATGAGCGCATCAAAGAGCGCCAATATGAAAACCCCCATTAGCTTGTCCTTAAGGACACGATGCATCACGAAAATGCCAAGGAGGTTTCTATTAGAGATGACGGGGTGTTGCGGATCTAGGGCTGGTTATGTGTGCCCAATGTAGATGGCTTACGTGAGTTGATCCTTGAGGAGGCTCATAGTTCGCGGTACTCCATTCATTCGGGTGCTGCTAAGATGTATCAGAATTTGAGGCAATATTATTGTTGGAGAGTGGAGTATATGGCTTGGTGCTTGAACTGTCAGCAGGTAAAGTACGAGCATCAGAGGCGGAGCAGTTTGCTTCAGGGATATGAGATTCTCGAGTGGAAATGGGAGGATGCTACCATGGACTTTGTTGTTAGGCTCCCATGGACATTGAAGAAATTCGACATTGTATGGGTGATTGTGGATAGGTTGACTAAGTCCGCACATTTCATTCCGGTTGTGACTACCTATTCTTCAGAGCGGCTGGCAGAGATCTATATCCACGAGGTTTTTTGTCTTTACTGTCACGCCCCAACCCCGGAAAGCACGATCGATGCTCAACCGAGTGAACCCGGTCGAGCAAGCCTGTTAGATACTTTCTACCCAACTGACCCATGATCAAGAGAAGACATGATTTCATTAATTAGATAGTAGGGAGATCATATATACAATACTAAATCGTCTCATTAGTTATATCATTTTTAAGTTTCAAGATACACACATTCTTATGATTCGAGTGGAATAAGAGATCAAAATGCAACATAATCTGTTTGACTTTTCTAGCACCCATGTACAACCCACATAGTGTCTACGGAGCCTCTAAAAGATACAAAAGAGTGTTATGATAGTGCCGGCAACAAGGCCCCGCCTATACCTCGAGACATGATATTAATATGAACAAAAGATACAATACATGACCCCAGGATGAAGTGGGTCTCACCAAGTCTACTGGGAAGAGGATGTACAACTATCGCTGATCAACATTGCCTGCTATGGAACCACCTGCATCTATTTAAAGATGCAGCATCCCCGGCAAAAGGGACGTTAGTAATGTTGAATAGTACTAGTATGTAAAACTAAATACTATCTCAATAGAATGAATAATAATACCGGGGGGGGGGGGGG
>AWOL01S0047700.1:21285-54787 GCA_000715115.1 Nicotiana otophora
ATCACATAAGTTTTCAAGTCGATTTCCATGTTATTAGGTTGGGTGATCTTTAGTGCCGATATACTATAATTCACAATACCACCGTATTCTTACACGGAGTCCGATCACGACCCGATCGGCTGGGTCGTCTCATTTGAGACATCAACCATAACCACAATTTCATTATAATTTCCAGCACAGTCACCACCATATGTGCGGCATGGTATCCAATCATAGCCCGATCGGCTAGGCCGTCTCACCCAAGACATTACCTTTTTCAGTCAATCATCTCACATCATACTTCTTTCAGATCCTTTCGATTCATTGGCACTATTGGCCATAATTATAAAGTCATTCTTGGCACTTGGCCGTATTTCATAATTCTCGTTCCCCTTTCCACATTCAAACATCATTATAATTATCAACAACAATAAGGCTTCCCATTCAAGACATTAAATTCACATATGAGTAATTTGGGAATCTTAGGCACATAGAGTCTTTTCATACAGTTTGGCATAACAAACTTTATTTTAGTCTTAACATTTCTAACACATATTCCACATTTTGAACACATCCTCAAATGCCAAGATGACATGATGAAGCATTTAGAATAAATATTGAACATACATCCTTCACCACAAATACATTAGGAATAACCGATTCTATAATGATCAATTTGGGACTTACACCAATTACATGAACACTATGGAATTCGATTCGAAGAAGAAGGGGGTTTAGCCAACATACCTCAATTGAGCTTCCTTAAACTCTAAAATGATCCGGAATTCTTAGCAACTTCAATATATTTTAGAAATATAACAAATTGAACCAAAATTTAGGAGGAGGATCATGGTTCTAGCTTATTTGAGCATTTTATCAAACAGTAGGTGTTCATCAAGGTTTCAAGGTCCTTTTATGGAGGATTCTATCATCCCACAACCCACTCTTTACCATTTTAGCTCACAACCTTCCCACATTCTTTGATAACACATGCATGCAAGATAACAACCCCCACACCTAATAATTGTCTTTCTAATTATCCCCATTTTTAGTAGATTTTCGAAATTATTAGCTAGGGCATAGATTATTACCTTTAGGAGGAAGACTTTCTTTGTTAATCATCAATAATTGAGCAAGAATTGATGGATAATAGGTTGAAGTTACTCCCCTACTCTAAGAACTCTTTCTCACTCTAAAAATATCAGAAATATGCTTAAAAATGGACTATGACATATGTTTTAACGAAATAGGGTCGGGTTTAAAAACCCCAAAAATGAAGCTCCAGAACAGGGTAATGCGTCGCATATGCGACCGCATAATGCTTATACGGTACGCAGAATAGGCCGCATAATTGCCCCCCGAACTGGGCAAATCTGACTCGGTTTGCTGTCATTATGCGGCCCGCAGACCTGTTCTGCGGTTGCATAATGCGCCGCAGAACCTCCCTCCGAAAAATCTCAAAGCTGGATATGCGATCAGAGAGCGGCCCGCGAAATGGTTTTGCGGTCGCATAATGGGCCGCGAAAATGACATAAAAAATGGCCCAAAAGTTTATCTCACTCTGCGACCATTATGCGGTCCACAGAGTGATTTTGCGGCCGCATAGTGGGCCGCAGAAGTGCATTTCTTCTATCCAAATTTTTCCTTTACTTTCCAGTGCATTGTTCAACCCAAAAAAGTCCGAGCCGCGTAGAGCGTTACAATCCTCAAACACATAAGCCCAGTTTGGCACCACGAAACATTAGTTTTCCTTTGCGAAATCTTACGGGGCCTTACATTCTATCCCACTTAGGATCATTCGTCCTCGAATGAGGGTCAAAATCTGTTATTAGCATCAAATGTGGCCCAACTATTAATTCACACTCACTAGTAGTTTCAAAATTTGGCTAACCCCTTAAATTTCCAAAACTTTCGCCAGAGTTTCCTCTTTAACTGGGCCTATCCACCTATCAGAGAACCCAATAAACATATCCTAACAACATATACATAATCCAACGACATAACATAACACAAAGCAACACCAACTGTGGCCTCACATACAATATATTTAGAAAGAAGCACCTTTACATTAACTAAACAAGTGATACAAGAATCCATAGGCGACAATTTTATAGAAAGGTTACATAGTTTATGCAAACAAGAAAGGATACTTCTTATTCATCTCTTCCTCGGCCACCCAAGTAGCGTCTTCAACCTGTTGGTTTCGCCATAGCACTTTCACGGAGATAATTTCTTTATTTCTTAACTTTCGGACTTGCCGATCAATAATAGAAACTGGAATATCTCGATACATCAATTCCTCATTAACCTCCATAGTCTCAACTGGAACAATGAGTGTCAGATCTCCAACTACTTTCTTCAACATAGACATATGAAACACCGGGTGTACTAATGACATTTCAGGTGGTAGCTCAAGCTTGTACGCCACCTCACCGATTCTCTGAATGATTCTGTACGGTCCGACATACCTCGAACTCAATTTCCCTTTCTTACCAAATCGCATTACACCTTTCATGGGGGAAATGTTCAAGAATACCCAGCCATCTTCTTTGAACTCCAAATCCCTATGCCGAACATCCGAATAGGAATTTTGAGGACTCTGAGCATTCTTCAACCGCTCCTTAATGATTTTAACCTTTTCCATAGCCTAGTGCACGAGGTCTGGTCCTATCAACTCAACTTCCCCAATCTCAATCACGTAAGCCTAGTTCGGCACCACGAAACATTATTTTTCCTTTGCGAAATCTTATATGGCCTTACATTCACGGTGTTTCGGTGTCCATTATTTTTTATCGAGGCACGCAGTTCACATCGCACTTTTGGACGGCCGTGCAGCGTGAGTTAGGCACATGGATTGAGTTGAGTATAGCATTTCACCCCCAGACAGACGGGCAGTCCGAGCGCACCATTAATATCTTAGAGGATATGCTACATGCCTGTGTTATGGATTTTGCGGGTTCTTGGGTTCAGTTCTTGCCGCTTGCAGAGTTCACCTACAACAACAGCTACCAATCGAGTATTCAGATTGCTCCTTATGAGGCCTTATATGGGAGGCAGTGTCATTCTCCAGTTGGTTGGTTTAAGCTGGGAGAGGCTAGGTTGTTAGGCACTAATCTGGTTCGAGATGACTTGGAGAAAGTCAAGTTGATTCAGGATCGTCTTCGTACAACACAGTCTATGCAGAAGAGTTATGCTGATCAGAAGGTTCATGATGTAGCATTTATCGTGGGAGATAGGTTTTTCTACGGGTTTCACCCATGAAGGGTGTGATGAGATTCGGGAAGAAGGACAACTTGAGCCCTAGGTATATTTGTCCTTTTGAGATTCTTGAGAGAATGGGGGAGGTGGCTTACAAGTTTGCATTGCCACCCAACTTATCGGCAGTTCACTTGGTGTTCCATGTTTCCATGCTTCGAAAGTATTATGGTGATCCGTCCTATGTGTTAGATTTCAGCTCAGTCTAATTGCAGAAGGATTTGACTTATGTTGAGGAGCCGGTGGCCATCTTGGACAGGCAGGTCAGAATGTGAAGGGGTTAACCAGTCAAGGAGGTGACATGGGAGACCGAGCATGATATGCGCAGCCGTTATCCTCACCTTTTTAGCACTTCAGGTTTGTCTCTATACTCATTCGAGGACGAACGTTAGTTTTAAGAGGGGGAGGTAACGATCCGGCCGATCATTTTGAGTATTTTAGCCTCATTACCCTATTTACTTCCCCCTCTATGTTCAATGACGGATCACCATAATACTTTTGAAGCATGGAAACATAGAACACCAAGTGAACTGTTAATAAGTTGTAGTATTATGGTGATCCGTCCCATGTGTTAGATTTTAGCTCAGTCTAATTGCAGAAGGATTTGACTTATGTTGAGGAGCCGGTGGCCATCTTGGACAGGCAGGTCAGAATGTGAAGGGGTTAACCAGTCAAGGAGGCGACATGGGAGACCGAGCATGATATGCGCAGCCGTTATCCTCACCTTTTAGCACTTCAGGTATGTCTCTATACTTGTTCGAGGACGAACGTTAGTTTTAAGAGGGGGAGGTAACGATCCGGCCGATCATTTTGAGTATTTTAGCCTCATTACCCTATTTACTTCCCCCTCTATGTTCAATGACGGATCACCATAATACTTTCGAAGCATGGAAACATAGAACACCAAGTGAACTGCCGATAAGTTGTAGTATTATGGTGATCCATCCCATGTGTTAGATTTCAGCTCAGTCTAATTGCAGAAGGATTTGACTTATGTTGAGGAGCCGGTGGCCATCTTGGACAGGCAGGTCAGAATGTGAAGGGGTTAACCAATCAAGAAGGCAACATGGGAGACCGAGCATGATATGCGCAGCCGTTATCCTCACCTTTTTAGTACTTCAGGTATGTTTCTATACTCGTTCGAGGACGAATGTTAGTTTTAAGAGGTGGAGGTAACGATCCGGCCGATCATTTTGAGTATTTTAGCCTCATTACCCTATTTACTTCCCCCTCTATGTTCAATTGTGGTTATGTGACTTGCTGGGGTGGTTGGTTTGGTTTCGGGAGAGTTTCAGATTGAATTGGGACACTTAGTCCCAAAGTTGGAAGCTTAAGTTAAAAGAGCTGACCAGAGTTTGACTTTTTTGTAGACAACTCCGGAATGGAGTTTTGATCATTCTAATATCTCCGTATGGTGATTTTGAACATAGGAGTATATCCGGATATTGATTTGGAGGTCCGTAGGCCGTTTTGCCTTGAATTAGCGAAAGTTGGAAAGTTGAATGTTTGGGAGGTTGATAGGCTTAACCGAGAGTTGACTTTATTGATATCGGGTCCGCATTTTTTTTCAGGAGTTGAAACAGGTCTGTTGTGTCATTTATGACTTGTATGCAAACTTTGAGGTCAATCGGAGTTGGTTTGATATGATTCAACATTAGTTTTAAAAGTCGGAAGTTCCTTAGTTTCATTACGATTGAATTGGAGTGTAATTCGTGACTTTGATGTTGTTTGATGTGATTTGAGGCTTCGACTGAGTTCGTATCATATTTTAGGATGTATTGGTATGTTTTGGTGTGGTCCCGAGGGCCTCGGGTATGATCCATATTGAAATCAGGTTGAGTTTTGAACTTAGAGAAGTGTTGTTGGTTTTCAGTTCTTGTGTAGCCGCACTTGTGAGGTTTTGGCCACAGGTGCGGAGCCGCAGAAGTGACCATTTTGTGCGCAGGTGTGAGTATTTGGGAGACTGCTTGGGAAGTACAGGGGTGAATGGACTCTGCATCTGTGAGTTCGCAGAAGCGGACAAGCTGGCACAGGAGCGTGACCGCAGGTGTGACCTATAGTTCACAGAAGTGGGACATGTGTTGGTCCGCAAGTTCCGCAGAAGCGGGGGGTTTTGTGCAGGTGCACCTCCGCAGGTGCGATGTCAGGTTCCGAAGGTGCCGAAGGTCAGGACTTGAGTGAAGCTCGTAGGTGCGAGATGTTTTACCGCAGAAGCGGCGTCGCAGAAGCAACCAATCTCACGCAGAAGTGGATATGGCTTGGAAGAAATTGAGAAATCGAGGGTTTTGTTTCATTAGCTATATTTTGCGTTAGAGAGCTCGGTTTTAGGAGATATTTGAGGGGATTTTCAAGGATTGGATTAGGGTAAGTGTTTTTACTCAGGTTTGCTTATTATTCATGATCCAACCATTATTTCTATTATTTAATTAGTGTTTTGAGTTGGAGGAATTGGAAAATTTTGTGAAAACTTCCTAAACTATAAATTCAGGGTTCGAATGTGGATTTCAGGTTGGAGTTGGAAAATTTTAGTATGGTTGGACTCGTATCAGAATGCGTGTTCGGATTTTGTAAGTTTGGTCGGGTTCCGAGGTACTTGCCCGAGGTTGACTTTCTTAGTTGACTTTTTATTTTCTTTATAGATTGCAATTTTATTGTATTTTGGCTAGATTGGAGTCGTTCGGAGTTGGATTTTCGCGGAAAACGGTTTACTAGTGGGTTGATTTAGCTTGTTTGAGGTAAGTATCTTGCCTAACTTTGTGTGGGAGAAACTACACCTTAACATTTGGGTTGAATGTGCTATTTGTGTTTTGTGGAAGATGTGTACGTGAGGTGACGAGTGCGTACATGGGCTATATGTGGTATTTGACTAGTTTAGGTTATTTAGACTCTTTCCATGCCTTTAATTTAATTGTCATAACATGTTATATCTTTCGTTGCTAATCTACCCTTACTCGTGTTAATCTACCCTTACATACTTTATTTGACATTGTTAATACTTTTTCTACCTCTTACTTGTTAATTTGCTCTTATATGCGTTAGTTGAAGTTATTGCCCTCCTTATTGTCTTGTTACTTCTTTAATTGTTGAATTACTTTACTTGGAGTTGTTACTTCATGGAATATCTTCTCGTTGAGCAATTGGTGTTGAAGTTGTAAAGGTTGTTATCACACTGAGGTGAAGTTGTTAATTATTGAGATATCTTTCTTGTCGAGCAATTCACTTTCATTTTGTTATTGTTAAGATTCTCGTGCACATTGTGGTTGAGCTATGGGCTATTTGTTGTGGAAACATTGGTATTGTTGACTTTATGGAAAGTTGTGGCATATGGGCACTTGTGGTGCGAGTTATGATTTATGTTGTGATATTTATACACATGTGGTGGTATAAGGCTAGGGGTTGAAACGTATGTGGTGAGATAAGGTAGGCTTGATATGTGTGTTGCTAGTAGGGGAACTACTTGAAGCAACGCGATTAGATAAGGTGGGCTAAAACAAGTGTAGCTATTTTGGGGAAAATGATTTTCAAAACTAAATGTAAAGTCTCACGCGTTGTTATACGGAAAGATTGTAATTGAAATTGAGAAATGTGCATACGAGGCGATACCTCCGTTGTGACTCTTGTCGTGCATATCATATTGAAAAGATATATTGGTTGAACAGTTCTTGTTGCCTTTATCATTGCTTGTCTTACTAGTTTGTCCGTATTTGATTATTTGTGGTTCTCATTATGTGTTTTCTTCTCATTTCCTTTTTGCTTTAAATTCTGTCATTAGTTTACGTAACTAAACCGCTTTGTTATCATTCATTTCTCTGCTTTCCATTACTTCTCGTTATTATATTTTGTTCTATTTATCATGTCCTAGTAGGTGTCTTGACTTGGCCTCGTCACCACTCTACCGAGGTTAGGCTTGATACTTACTGGGTACCTTTGTGGTGTACTCACATTACGCTTCTGCACATCTTTCGTGCAGATCCAGGTACATTTGCCCGTGCTGAACGCTAGAGATTGATTGGTTTGCTACTTTCAGGAGACTTCAAGGTATACCTGCCCGATGTACACATACCTTAGAGTCGATTTCCATTACCTTCTTCTTATTATTGTTATTTCCTTTATCAGACAGTGTTGTAGTAGATGTTTTAGAATGTACTATAGAGATTACGACTTAGTTGTACCAGATTTTGGGAGTTGGTTGTCAGCTGTGCTGTTGAGATTTATTATAATAGTTTAATGATTTAAATTTGAGGTTTTATTTTTATTTCTGCTATTTCTCTATACATGCTAGGCTTACCTAGTCTTAGAGACTAGGTGCCATCACGAAATCCTAAGGTGGGAAGTTGATGTCGTGTCATTTCTGTTATTTTTGAGTTATCTGCTTTAGCGGTAATTATATACTCAGTCATGGTTCTTCATTTGCATATCATATCTCATTCTCTATTTATCATTCACTGTTACATCACATGTTATCATTGTTTAGGATGAGTGGTACGGGATTGTGAGCCCTTGAGACTTGAGAGATTGATGACTAAGGTGGGCCTGAGAGCCGTATTGTGTGTTATTGCGGATCAGGTTAGACGCCGCAGCAGGCCATATTGGCTTTGTGACTATTATTATTATTAAGGATCGGGCTGCACGCTCCAGCAGGCCTTATTGGCTTATTCATTATTGTGGATCAGGCAGCAGGCCTTATAGGCTTTTGATTAGCGCTTGGGCAGGATCCGTCCCTCTGGAGTCTGACATACCTGCAGTGAGCGCCTGCATAATGGTATATGCATGTTCTTGGTGAGGGGCATTGATTCTAGGCTCATGTACAATACTGAGTGATTGTGTGTGTGATGAGTGGGCATTTGAGATAGACATTGAGTATTCTGAGAGTGAGAGTACTTGGGAGTATCACCGTGAAATCATTCTATGCTTATTTGACATGTAGTCATAGAAATGTACCATTCCTCATGCTATCTATAATTGACATGTTCCTATCAGTGTCGGGCTTTAATGGTTGAACTTGAAAGCATGTCTAAATTTCTATACCATGAACGAGCTGATTATGAAAATTTCATTTGAGTTATTTACTGTTATTGTCATTATTATACTTGTGTTGTCATTATATTGGACTATGACTGTCTTCTTCTGAGCTCGTCATGGCTTTCAACCCAAGGTTAGTCCTGTTACTTATTAAGTACATAGGGTCGGTTGTATTCATACTAAACTCTACACTTCGTGTGTAGATTCAGGTGTGTCTGGACGTGGTGATTGCTAGATCAGGGCTAGTACCAGTGCTTGGAGACTTCAAGGTAGCTGATTCCGCATACCTTGACTCTCTTTCCTTTTATTTTCCTTCAGTATTGTTCTATTACTCAGACAATTGAATTAGAGATTTTGTTTATGTTTAATACTTAGTAGAGCTCATGTACTCGTTGACACCAGATTTTGAGATGGTTGTAGTAGTATTTCAGTTGTTTTTATCAGATATTTATGTTATTTGCACTTTTGAGTTTATTAAACCATGTTTATTCAAATGTTAAGCTATTTTTGTCACTGGTTGCTTGCTTGGCAAGTAGTGTTAGGTGTCGTCACGACTCCGGTGGGAGTTGGGTCCTGACAGAAGGTTAGGAAATGTATGGATAAAACACCCACGAGATTGCTTACAAAGGTACCCCACCTGACAACTGGAAAAGAAAATATAAGCATGGGATGGATAATTAAAGACCACGAGGAAGGAGCTTCATTAATATCCACGGACAATTAGACAAATATTTTCGAAAAACAATCATTGAACCGAAAGCATCAGAAGTCGCGTGGTCAAATGTTGAAGAACTAGAAACTATCATTAACTTCCCAAATAGGAAGGTTTACATTGGTCGAGACTCGACACCGAATTTAAAGGTGAGTTCATTGAATTTTTACGTGCTAACAAAAATTGCTTTGCTTGACCTCATACCAACATAACAGGTATACCACCAGAGGTAATGGTTTATATGTTCAATATTGACCCTTGGTATAATCCGATCAAACAAAAGAAGAAACCAGAGTCAAATAATAAAAGATAAAGCTACAAAACTTCAAAAGGTTGGTTTAGTCCGAAAAGTCGAATCATCTGGACTCGCTAGCTAAAATCAACCCATCATTACTTTCAAAATTTCGAGGAGAAAGATGGTTGCCAGTACACCAAATTGTCTTGGAGGTCTGAGTAAGCACATTCTTACTTCAAGAATACAAAGGTACACAATCTCCTATCTATTAAAAATGCTCTTAGACAAAGAAATCACATATCTACGTTTTAAGAAGTTGTCATTAATAGCAGCTGCTCTAAATGTAAGGCTTTATTTTCAATGTCATCCAATTCCCGTAGTCACTAAATTTTTATTACGCAATATTTTTATAAACACGAACTGTCAGGAAGGCTAGCTAAATAAGTAGTCAAATTTAGTGAATATGATATTATTTATTAGCCACGTACGACTATAAAATCACAAGTTTAACATATTTCATGATTAATCTTAGCTCGAACATATTACCCGAAGATGAAAAGGAAGTACATGTTACTTCAGGGATAATTATCGGAGTTGGATCTTCTACACAATTAGGTCCACAAGTATTAAAAGTCTCGGGTTAGGGATAATTCTTAATGCACCTATCAGGGAAGTAGTTAGACAATTCATAAAAATTATATTATTACTAACAACAAAGCTGAGTATGAAGCATATGTTACAAGCTCGAATTAGTTATGGGACTCAGAGCAAAAATATTGATTTAACAATTGATTCTTAACTCGTGATCAAATCCAAGGAAATTATGCAACTCGAAAGCCGAGCCATATGTGCTAGTCTCAGATCTACTGCTGATATTACTGACTCCGAAAATAACTTCGGGTGCTTATCGAGAAATATCATTTCCGAGTCAAGCAGCCTCGGGATCTAGTCATCCCTTATTCGGGAGATTCCCGATCTGTCATCAATTAGAATGAAAATGAGGTAAGGTCAATTAATTTAATTTAGAATTGGCGTAATAAATTCATTGATTACTTGCAGAATGAGACTTTACCCAAATACAAGAATGTATTTTGACAACTATGAGTGTCTCAATCATGTACTGCCCTGTTGAAGGAGAATTATATTTGAGAATATTCAAGGGTCCCAAAACTAAAATTCCAAGGACCTAGACAAACAGAATATATGACGCGAGAAATTCATAAAGAGAGTTGTGAAAATTACTCCGGTAATAAGGCTTTGAATCGAAAACTCATCAAATCCAGTACGATTAGCTCAAATCAAGGTATGACATGATCCTCGACAATATTTTGGAACCTCCATAGTTCCCGACTAGAGTCAAAAATATTTGATAAAAAGAGCTCTAGAACCGTCCCTATGTTGAAACTGGACCATTTGAAAGTCCATCAACATCGAAACAAGCTATTCTACTAGGGATTATTAAACTGGGGACTGTCAAATTATGATTCCAATATTTGAGTTCTCATACCTCAAAACTCGAACACTAGGAGGATTCCTTAATATTGAAGATTAGTCAATTTGACTTGACATAATAAGAAGTGATACAAATAGTCGATTGCCTTGGGAGATAGAATTTCTAAGTGTATTCCTATATTATTTACCACCATCTCAACTCAGTTAGTTGTTTTGCTCATATGAAGCATAAAAACTTCAAATAGTGTTGAACCAGTTCTTCAAAAATACATATACTACACTTACACAAAAAGGATCGAGAACTCGATGTCAGAGTCAAGAATCCCACGATAAACAAAATGAGAGTTTTATATCCAAGTCAAGATAAATATACGCAAATATGCTAAGAGAAAAAAGTTTACTTTGAATAAACATGTGACTTATATTCGTTCCAACAACGACCATTAAAGTTAAATATATAAGCCTTTATTAATGGCTGATTGTATTATGACTCGGATCGATTATCTCGTATATATTAATAAAAAGCTCAAATATTATTTCGGACATGTGTTGTAACAACTCAACCGGTCGTTTTGAGTTTAAGGTTGCATTCGGTTGTTTGAGGTCTTGAGTAGATTCCTATTGTGTACTGTGACTTGTGTGCATGCTCGGATTTGATTTTCGGATGATTCATAATGAAATTGGATGGGTGATTCTCGCTTTAGAACATTAAGTTGAAAATATTGACTGAGGTTTAAATTTTGTGGAAACGAGCCCGTAACGGTGTTTTAATGGCTCCAATATGTTTGTATCATGATTTTGGACTTGGACATACGCCCGAAATCAATTTCGGAGGTCCGTAGGTTGATTTGTGTTGTTTTGCTGAAAGTTGGCAATTTTAAGGTTTTTAATTTTTATAAATTTGACCGCATGTTGACTTCATAGCTATCATGTTTGAATTTCTGTTTCGGGACTTGGAATAAGTGCATTTTTTCATTTGGAACTTGTCCGTAAAGTTTGGCGTCATTCCGAGCTGATATGATAGGAATCAGACGAGCAGTTGTATTTTTAGAAGTTCTTGAGTTTCATGTTGAATTCATGTATTTTGTGGTTCGATTTTTAGATGTTATTTTGATGATTTGATCACGTGAGCGAGTTCGTATTATATTTTTAGACTTATGTTGATGTTTGGTTTGGAGCCCCGAGAGCTCGGGTGAGTTTCAAACGCGTGTTGAAATGTTTGGAAGAGTTTTGGAAATTTGCTGGTGTGATCTGATGCCTCAGGTCTCGCATTTGCGAGATTAGAATTGCATTGACATATTAAGCTGTAGACTGTTATGTTCGCATTTGTGAACCAAGAGTTCACATTTGCGAAGGTGGGGCTGGGCCAAGCTGTCTAGCATTTGCGATCAGTCAGGTCGCATTTGCGAGGTGTCCATTATTCGCTTTTGCGAAAATTATGTCGCATTTGCGACTGTAGCAGGGATGTGGGTGCTTCATTTTTTCGATGGATTTCTCGCATTTGCGAACCCCTGGTCGCAGTTGCGACACCTGTGACTGGACAAAAAACTGAGGGACGGGAGGTTTGGTCTCATTTTTATATTTTGGAACCCAAGACTAGGTAAGAGGCGATTTTTACGAGGGAATTTCATCTACAATCATTGGGTAAGAGATTTTGTTCAATTTCTAACTATTTTACATGATTATATGTGAGTTGTAACAGCAAAAGTTTGAGAATCAAAATACGAATTTGTGAAACTTTGTCATGTTTTTGAAAAATACGAATCTGAGTTTTGAGAGTCGATTTGGATACGAATGTTTAAACTAATCACATATATGAACTCATGGGGTCATGGGTAGTCGGAATCTACCATTGCACCGGGGTTTTGATTGGGTGGGTCCCGAGTAGACTTTTGAGCAATTGTGTAAAGAACATAACTTTAATTATTGGAATTGATTTCTCTTGCATTATTTGATTTTATTAAGTCGATTTTAGTTAGATTTGTGACGAGCAGAGGTGAATTGCAAAGGGAAAGCTATTTTTGAGAATGGATTGAGGGCTTTTGAGGTAAGTATCTTGCCTAGCGTTGTTTGGGGGAATTACCCCGTAGGGATTCGTTGGTTTGTACTATTTGAACTACGTGAAGGACGTGTACACGAGGTGATGAGTATGTACACTTTATATGTAGAAATTTGACCGGATTAGACTCTTAGGTTCTTATGTTCATTAGAAATAAAGTTGTCTTATCATGTTAAATCCTCCATATGCTAAATTCACCCTTACGTGTTAATGAAGTTGATTGATTCATGTTCTACCCTTGTTGCCAAATAAACTCTTATATCCCTTAATTGAAGTTGTTGCCTCTTTTATTTCCATGTTACCTCTTCCGTAATTGCTTAACCTTAATTGAATTATTGCTATCTCCTCCGTAATTGCTTAGCCTTAATTAAAGTTATTGTTATCCCTTCCATTGTTGACTAATCCTTATTTGGAAACATTGTTACATATTTTCCCTTCAATTGTTGAGTTACTCTTATTGGATATCGTTGTTACACATTATCTCTCCCATTATTGTGTTATTCTTGTTTGAAACCATTATTACTTGCTATGTCTTTCATTGTGAGCTCTTTCTTCCGTTTCTTAGTGTTTTGTAATTCTTGTGTTGATTTACTTGTCGTACTCTATTGTTATTGTTGTTGTTATTATTGTGTTCAATGATGTTGAGCCAAGGGATATGTGTGGTTGCGGTATCAGAATTATTTTGGGTAAATGTTGTGGCATGTGGGCACATGTGTTGCAAGTCATTATATTGTGTTGTTATGTTTTTGGCATACGTGATATTGTTGAAAGGATTGTCGGGGTGTTCACACGTGAGTTGTCCGTGCTATTGTTATCATTGATATTTGCACATACGGAGTGTCAAGGCGGGATATATATATATGTGGGTTTGCGCATGTGGCGAAACAAGGCGGGGATATTATTATGCGCGTGCAGCGAGAAAAGGCGGGCAGTTACTTTATTGTTGCGCACATGGTGAGACAAAGAGGGCTATGTTAGTGATGATTTGTGATGACTTGTGATGGAATGGGGCATTGTTATTGATGTTAATTATGTGGTGGTGTGCCTACCTTGTGTGAGTTATGCATTTTTTGTTTCGATGTGTTGTTTCTTATGTGCCATTCATTGTCTCTGCTCTTACTTGTTGACTCGAGTTGTGATAGAACACTTGCACAAGCATACACGTAATTAATCACTCATATCAGTTTAAGAAGATGAATCCTGATGCTTATTGATCATTTACATGTATCCTCGTTTACTTGCCCTCTGTGTAAAAGTTGTACTATTGGCACATGAATTGTCCATGCGGTTGTGAGTTATGGTTAGTGTTGACACGTAAGGTATCCGTGCCGTTACGAGTCATTGTTATTGTTGGCACGTGAGTTGTCTGTGCGGATATGAGATATTATCACTCCCTTAGCACTTGAGTTATCCGTGCAGCTATGAGGTAATAATAGTATTGGCGCGTGAGTTATCCATGTAGCACATGAGTTGTTCGTGCGATTGTGAATTGTAATGTAGGCAGAAGATGCCAAATGATTAGGGTTCATGAAATGGGACCCGTGAATTGTGATTATGAGGTATGGTACCTTGGGTAAATTCTTCAATAGATCTTGCATGGAAGCGGTTGTTCTTATTGAGTTATTACTTGTTTTCCTTACTTTTTTTAACCGTACTTAAACTGTATTGAGCTTACCCTATGGTGTTATTACCAGTTTGTTCCTTGTTGATAATTATTGCTTCTAGTTTTCTGTTGCAAGTTTTATGGTCATTTACGATGTGTAGCTTTGTATTATTATTGTTCCTTGTTAGTTTCACATTTATACTTGTACAGGTTGTTATATCTAGTTGGTGTCTTGAGTGTTCCTTGTCACTACTCCACCGAGGTTAGTCTTGATACTTACTAGGTACCGCTGTGGTGTAGTCATGTTACGCTTTTTGCACATTTTTGTGCAGATCCAGGTACCTCGGAGCTTGTTGATCATTAGATAGTTGATCGAGTTTTGATGTGGATACTTCAAGGCATTCCTGCGGTCGCGTTCGCAGGCCTCAGAGTCACCTTCTGAAATATTTGCTCTATACTGTTTATTTCTATTCCAGAACCATTGTACATAGAGATTTTCTTGTAAACTCAATAGAGCTTATGACTTGTACTACTGGTTTTGGGATACTGTATCATGTTGGGATTGTTGGCTTATTATAGAATTTTATGTTTCATGTTTTATAGATGTTTTGGTTAAATTCTGTCATTAATTCAGTAACTGTTAGGCTTACATAGTCTTAGAGACTAGGTGCCATCATGACATCCTACGGAGGGAAATTGGGGTCGTGACAAGTTGGTATCAGATCTCTAGGTTCATAGATGTTGTGAGTCATAAGCGAGTTTAGTAGAGTCTTGCGGATCGGTACAGAGGTGTCTGTACTTATCTTTGAGAGGCTATGAAACTATTAGGAAATTTTGGTGGCTTAGTCATCAAATTATTGGGGTGGATAAGTAATTAAAATGTTTGGATAGGCTTGACTTGATAAGCCTCCCAACGTGGCAGCCAAGGAAAGCCCAATAAATGACTCTTAAGTCATACTGCAAGATGGCACATTTGGGAAAATGGTGGATAAGTTAGGTGGGAACATCACCCCCACGTGCCAACAAGTGAAAATGACTCAAACATCCAAATGGTGACTCTTTGTTTTATGGTATTAGGTGGCATTTTAGGGGAAATTGTGGGCTGCCACATGGCATGAAGTTGGCCAAGGGTGGCACCAATGTACACATGAGTCATAGCACTTGGTGTGCCTTGTTTACACGTGGCAATGCAAGACTTTAAGCCTTCATATTATACTTCTTTAGCAATTAAGATGTAGAAAGAAGGATGAAATCTTTCCTTCTAATATTAGGAAGTCTCTTACTTTAGAAACATAGCAAAAACATACATCCCTGATACTCCATATGTCCAGCAACATGATCATAATTAGTGCTTAGTTCTTGTTCAAAGATTTAAAGGAGTAAAAATTATTCTTGGAAAGCTCAAGTGAAAGTAGTTGATAATTTCATCAAGCAAGGTATGTTAAGGCTATCCCTTTTTTCCTTTTGGCACGATCCATATGATACAAACAAAACGAGCAAATGCACAACTTTCATAACAGACTCTATTCATAGACGTACTAGGTGTGCCTATGTTCTTGATTCCCCATATGTCCTACTATCATATCTTATGTTCATGGGTCTCATGACATTTCAAGAGATCGTATTGACTTACTTCATTATGCATTGCATTCATTTATACATATGCATTTATCCATGACCAGATGGCATTATATACGCGTATATTATATGTATATGGGGCATGGGAAAAGGTTACGGCGTTATATACGCACCACCACCTGATTAGTTGGTATACGTTGATGATTTTGCCTATAGAGGTTGAGATGATATGATGGGATGCCCTCAGAGGCTTGATGATGTTATGTACATACAGACCTATGCATTATATGACATTTATACGTATATCCATGAAATTATAAATATTTCATGATTTACAAAGCTATCCAGACTTATAGGTTGAGTCGTTTATTCCATGGTTCTTTCATGTCCTTTATACACTGATTTACATGCCTTACATACTCGGTACATTATTCGTACTGATGTCCTTTTGTTGTCGACGTTGCATTCATGCATCCAGGTATAGATAATTAGTTTGACGATCCCTCATAGTAGACGAGGTTAGCATTCAGCGAAGGATCGGTAAGACTCCACTTCATTCGGAGTGCAGCCGAGTCTATAAGTCATCGTGTCCAAGTTTTGCTATAGACTTATGGGTAGGCCGGGTCTCTGTCCCGACCATGTTTTGATGTCGAATAATCTTAGAGGCTTTGTAGGCACACAGGTTCATATGTATTCATGTTTTAAGAATAATGGTTCATTGATACAGCGTTTGCCCACTTATAGTTATACATTACGAGTTGTGTCCATGTTCATTACAAAAAATAAGTTACAGAGTGGTTCGCTAGGGCCAATATAACATTGGGTGCCAGCCATGCCTCCCCATGTTTGGGGCGTGACAAAAGTGGTATATCAGAGCAGGTTGTGTCCTAGGAAGTCTACAAAGTTGTGCCTAGTAGAGTCTCACTTATGGATGTGTTGTGCGCCACATTTATAATTGAGAGGCTATAGGGCATTTGGGAAATGTTACCCTTCTTTTGTTTCCAGATCGTGCCATAGAGCTGAGTCGTACGAAGTCAGTATAAAGCTTCCACCGGATTTTATATGCACCAGAGGTGCAGGTATCATAGTAGAGCTTTATGGTGTAGATGTAATTTCTACCTATGTGGAAGGGAGGTTATGAAAGCGACAAAAGATAGGATGCAAGATTGAAAGGTAAGTAAGGTAAACGTGAAGAAGATATGAGATACTCAGGTACAAAAGGTTGTGAATAGTCCAGACTTCAGATACAGGTTGTGTTTTAGATTAGTTTACAGAGGAGACCCTAGAAAAAATTTTGTAAATCTCTAAGAGTTAACATTCAAGGACGAATGTTTCTAAAGGGGGAAAGGATGTTACATCCCGTACTTTTCTATGTTGGATTTGTCATAAGATAATTGACATAAGTTCAATGACAAGACTATTTTTGAGGTTATAAGTTCTTATGATATTTATATCAAGTGATAAGTAAGTGTTGTGAAGGTCATAGGGTAAACAAATCGAAGAAAGCGAGTTTCGTTGATGTTTGATATTTTGGGATAAAATATGGTCCAAGCTATAATACTCTGTATTTATGGACTAGTGCCATACAAGGTACCACACGATCATAATAGTAAGGTATATAAAGTATATTAGTATTTAAATGAATCGAGACCTAGAAATTATTGTGTGAATAGTTGGTTAATGTTGGTATAAAGTCATGGAATATGGAATTAGTTATAAGTGGATAAGTGTCATTTGTATGAATCCACATGGAATCATGAGGATAAGGGGGGCTCATGACTAATCAACTTTATAAGGATTAAGGTGGCAGCAAGTAGGGAATTCAATATTGACTAGGCAAGTCTTGGAGCTAGGTGGCAAGATTAGGGAGTTTTGGTGGATTAGTCATCAAGTTATTAGGGTGGATAAGTAATTAAAATATTTGGATAGGCTTGACTTGATAAGACTCCCAACATGGAAACCAAGGAAAGCCCAATAAATGACTCTTAAGTCATAGACTAAGATGGCACGCTTAGGAAATTGGTGGATAAGTTAGGTGGGAACATCAACCCCACGTGGTAACAAGTGAAAATGACTCAAACATCCAAATGGTGATTCTTTGGTTTATGGGATTAGGTGGCATTTTAGGGGAAATTGTGGGCTTCCACATTGCATGAAGTTGGCCAAGGGAGGCACCAATGTGCATATGAGTCATAGAACTTGGTGTGCCTTGTTTACACGTGGCAATGCAAGCCTTTAAGCCTTCATACTATACTTCTTTTGCAATTGATGTAGAAAGAAGGTTGAAATTTTTCTTTCTATTATTAGGGAGTCTCTTACGTTAGAAACATACCAAAAACATACATCCATGATACTCCATATGTCCAACAACATGAAATATGCCATGATCATAAGAAGTGCTTAGTTCTTGTTCAAAGATTTAAAGGAGCAAAAATTGTTCTTGGAAAGCTCAAGTGAAAGTAGTTGATAATTTCATCAAGTAAAGTATGTTAAGGCTATCCCTTCTTTCCTTTTGGCATGATCCATATGATACAAATGAAACGAGCAAACGCACAACTTTCATAAATGACTCTATTCATAGACGTACTAGGTGTACCTATGTTTTTGATTCCCCATGTGTCCTACTATCATATCGTTTGTTCATAGGTCTCATGACATTTCAAGAGATCGTATTGACTTACTTAATTATGCATTGAATTCATTTATACATATGCGTTTATCCATGACCAGATAGCATTATATACGCGTATATTATATGTATATTGGGTATGGGAAAAGGTTACGGCGTTATATACACACCACCACCTGATCAGCTGGTGTACGTTGATGATTTTGCCCACAGAGGCTGAGATGATATGATGGGATGCCCTCAAAGGCTTGATGATATTATGTACGCACACTCCTATGCATTATATGACATTTATATGCATATGCATGACATTATAAATATTTCTAATTTACAAAGCTATCCAAACTTACAGGTTGAGTCCTTTATTCCATGGTTCTTTCATGTCCTTTATACACTGATTTACATGCCTTACATACTCGGTATAGATAATCAGTTTGACGAGCCCTCATAGTAGATGAGGTTAGCATTCAGCAAAGGATCGGTAAGACTCCACTTCATTCGGAGTGCAGCCGAGTCTATATGTCATCGTGTTAGAGTTTTGCTATAGACTTATGGGTAGGCCGGGTCTTTGTCCCGACCATTTTTCGATGTCAAATAATGTTAGAGGCTTTGTAGATACTTAGGTTCATCATGTACAGTATGTCAGAGGCATTGACGGCCCATATGTATTCATATTTTAAGAATAATGGTTCATTGATACAACGTTTTCCCACTTATAGTTATACATTATGAGTTGTGGCCATGTTGGCCGATGTTAGTTACAAAAAGAAAGTTACAGAGTGGTTCGCTCGGGCCAGTACGACATCGGGTGCCAGCCACGCCTGCCCAGGTTTGGGGCATGACACCTTTATCATTTTATTCTCTCACCGATGATGAGAACATATATTGTAATTATTAATAATGCTACCCCCAGAGCCGGGGCTGAGGCAGAGGACGAGGAGGAGAACGTGCTTCAGCTAGAGCACCTACTAGAGTTGCAGCTGAGGAGCCACCAGTTGCTCTAATTGGGGGGCAGGCACCGGAGGTGCCAATTTCTACACTAGGAATTTAGGAGACTTTAGCACAGTTCCTGAGCATGTTTGGTACATTGGCTAAGGCAGGATTGGTTCCAGTTGCACCAACTACTTCACAAATCGGGGGACGAGCAGCGGGTCCACATTGGTAAGGTTCCGAATTTCATGCCAGCACAGCCTGTTGTTTTGGTTTGGCAACATCTGAGGAGGAGCAGCTTAGGCTTGAGAGGTTCAAGAAGTATCACCCTCCTACTTTCAGTGGTTTGGCTTTAGAGGATACACATGGTTTTCTAGAGGAGTGCCATCGTATTCTCCGCACCATGGGTATTGTGGAGATGAGTGGGGTTGCTTTTACTACATTCCAATTATAAGGAGTAGTGTATCAGTGGTGGCGGGTTTATGAGGAGGGTAGCCCAGTCGATGCAGCTTCATTTTCATGGACTTAGTTTTTAGAGATGTTCTTGAGAGAGTTTGTTCCCCAGACCCTTCGGGATGCATGGCGCACGGAGTTCGGGTAGCTGCGCCAGGGTACAATGTCAATGTCAGAGTATGCTGTTAGATTTAGTGATTTGTCCAAGCATGCACCTGCTTTGGTTTCTATAGTTAGAGAGCGAGTATGCATGTTCATTGAGGGGAGCAGTTATGGTATCCGATTCAGCATGGCTTGGTAGTTGGAGATGGACATTCCATTTCAGCGGGTGGTAGAGATCGCTCGCAGATTAGAGGGTATACAGGGACAGGTGATAGAGGACAGGGAGGCTAAGAGGCCTCGTGGACCACGAGGATCTACTGGTCCCTATTTTGGAGGCAGGGTACGTCATGGTAGAGGTTTTGCGGGTCATCCAGTTCAGTTTGCACTTTAGGCTTCACGTGGTGCTTCAAACATCCGTGGGTCCTAAAGTACCTGTACCAGACAGCTTCCACATCCATGTCAATGGAGTGGTTGATTTGAGTGTGGAGATACCAGCCACATGGTGAGACATTTTCCTAGACTCCAGACAAATGTGCCACGGTGGGGTATTCATGCTACGAGTTCCACTCCAGTTGCTTATGTGCCTGCACCGCTAGCTAGGGGTGGAGGTCAGGCGGGTAGAGGTCGCCCTAGAGGGGGAGGTCAGGCCTATTGTTATGCTCTTTCTGGTTGGGCAGAGGCCGATGCACTAGATGTTATTCTTAGACGTATGGTTGCAGTTGAGTATTGAGATGCATTTGTGTTACTTTAATCAGGTCCTATTTATTGGTAAGATTTATCCTACCTTGCTTCAGATATGGTTGTGTTTTGTGATTCTTATACTCTTTTCATGTGCTCATGCCACTTGAGAAATTTATTATGATAGCTCGTGTCTATCATTCTTGTTTGGTTGCTATGGTAGGTCGTGAGACTTGGGTGGACATTCTGTTAGTTATATACGGTAGGATTTGATGTGATTTTCGGATGGTTTGCCCCGACTTGTGGTATGGGTGCTCTACGGGTATGCAAAATTGTTACGTATTGTGGTTCTGGTCCTGTGAGGTTGAGTTAGTATAATGGTTTGCTTGCTGAGATGTTTACCTTACTCGTGATTCCGAGTGGAGGATGGGAACCTGGAGTTCTTGATGAATAGGTGTGTTGGTGCGGGGCTATGCACCACGGTGAGGCCATATCAAGGTAAGATTTGTTGTGGTTATTGCATGTGTGTTGCTTCTTCCTTGTAGAATGGATCCGTAGTATGACATCGGTAGGGAGTTATACCTATTTGGCTTGTTTGGCGGTTCTCTCATGTGTTCCTCTTTTCATATCCAGTCATATTCGAGTTGTGCTTGTTGGGTTTGGATTGCGATGTGTGCCATGTGGCGTTTGAGGTGACTTGTTGATCGGATGAGTAGTTATGAGTTTCATATGTTTCTTATAATGTTTTCAGCATTGTGAAGGTTTGGAACAAGGTTCTAGTCGATATGAGTTTGTTTGTCGGTACCGGGTTTGGTAATAGGTGGCTATTGCGGTCAAAGTTGTTGCTATGGGCATATGGATGAGGTGTTATGTCGTGTGGTTGTACTTTGTGGGTGTATGCATGAGCTGTTGTAGCTAGTTGAGGATTTTATAGTGTGTTTGTGTGATAATAGGGCACTTGGTAGATGTGGAAATTTGATTTCAAGGCTTATCGGCATGAGTAGAAGGAATAATATCCGGTTGGGATAATGTTGTTGGGCTTGTGTGGATTGGGGTGATGGGGGATCACCCGTGTATAGTGATTTGATGGCTTGGGAAAGACTCTTGGCACGTTCGAGGATGAACGCTTGTTTAAGAGGGGGAGAATGTAACGACCCGACTGGTCATTTTGAGCTTGAAGGTTCCGTTCAATGGTTCGAGGTATTGAGTAGCTTCCTATTATGTACTGTGACTTGCGTGCATGCTCGAATTTGATTTTTGGATGATTCGGAATAAATTCGGATGAGTGATTCTTGCTTTAGAAGCTTAAGTTGAAAATATTGACCGAGGTTTGACTTTTGTGGAAATGACCCCGTAACGGTGTTTCGATTGATCCGATAGGTTTCTATCATGATTTTGGACTTAGGCTATGCCCAAAATCGATTTCGTAGGTTCTGAGGTTGATTTGTGTTATTTTGCCGAATGTTGGCAATTGTAAGATTTTTAATTTTGATAAGTTTGACCATAGGTTGACTTCATAGCTTTCGTGTTTGGATTTCTGTTTCGGGACTTGGAATGAGTCTGTTTTGTCATTTGGAACTTGTTCGCAAAGATTGGTGTCATTCCGAGTTGATTTGATAAGAATCAGACACACGATTGTGTTTTTAGAACTTCTTGAGTTTCATATTGAATTCATGTGTTTTGAGCTCCGATTCGTGATTTCGGATGTTATTTTGATAATTTGATCGTGTGAGCGAGTTTGTGTTATATTTTTCGACTTATGTTGATGTTTAATTTAGATCCCCAAGGGCTCGGGTGAGTTTCAGATGCGTTTTGAAATGTTTGGAAGAGTTTGGAAATTTGCTGGTGTGATCTGATGCCTCAAGTCTCGCATTTGCGAAATTAGGATCACAATTATGATATTAAGATGTATACTGTTATGTTCGCATTTGCGAACAAAGAGTTCGCATTTGCAAAGGTGGGGCTGGGCCACGCTGTCTCACATTTGCGAGGTATCCATTGTTCGCTTTTGCGAACATTATGTCGCATTTGCGACTATAGCAAGGATGTGGGTTCTTTGCTTTTGCGATGGATTTCTCGCATTTGTAGGGTTCGCATTTGCAAACCCCATGTCACAATTGCGACACATGCGACTGATGAAAAAGCTGATAGACAGGATTCTTGGTTTCATTTTCATATTTTGGAATCCTAGACTCGGTAGGAGGCAATTTTGAAGAGGGAATTACATCTACAATCATTGGGTAAGTGATTTTGTTAAATTTCCAACTATTTTACATGATTATATGTGAGTTTTAACATCAAAATTGTGAGAATCAAAGTGAAAATTTGTGAAACTTTGTCAAGTTTTTGAAAAATAAGAATTTGAGTTTTGAAAGTCGATTTGGACTCGAATTTCTGAACTAATAACATATATAAACTCGTGGGATCATGGGTAGTCGGAATCTACCATTGGACCCGGTTTTGATCTGGTGGGTCTTGAGTTAACTTTTGAGAAATTGTGTAAAGATCGTAGCTTTAATTATTGGAATTGATTTCTCTTCCATTATTTGATCTTATTAAGTCGATTTTGGTTAGATTTTTGCCGAGCGAAGGTAAATTATAAAGGAAAAGCTATTTTTGAGAATTTATTGAGGGCTTTTGAGGTAATTATCTTGCCTAACATTGTGTGGGGGAACTACGCCGTAGGGATTGGTTGGTTTGTACTATTTTAACTACGTGAAAGATGTATACATGAGGTAACGAGTGTGTATACAGCTTATATGTGTAAATTTGACTGGCTTAGACTCTTAGGTATTTATGTTCATTAAAAATGAAGTTGTCTTATCATGTTAAATCCTCCATTTGCTCAATTAACCATCACATGTCTTATTTGAAGTTGATTGATTCATGTTCTACCCTTGTTGAGAAATAAACTCTTATATGCCTTAATTGAAGTTGTTGCATGTTTTATTGCCATGCTACCTCTTCCGTAATTGTTTAACCTTAATTGAAGTTATTGTTATCTCCTCTGTAATTGCTTATCCTTAATTGAAGTTATTGTTATCCCTTTCATTGTTGACTTATCCTTATTTGGAAACATTGTTACATGTTTTCCCTTCAATTGTTGAGTTACTCTTACTAGATATCGTTGTTACACATTATCTCTCCCATTGTTGAGTTATTCTTGTTTGAAACCATTATTACTTGCTATGTCTTTCAGTATGAGCTCGTTCTTCCGTTACTTTGTGTTTTGTAATTCCTGTGTTGATTTACTTATCATACTCTAGTGTTATTGTTGTTGTTATTATTGTACTCAATGTTGTTGAGCCAAGGGCTATGTGTGGTTGTGATATTGGAATTGTTTTGAATAAATGTTGTGGCATATGGGCACATGTGTTGCAAGTCATTATATTGTGTTCTTATATTTTTGGCACACATGATATTGTTGAGAGGATTGTCGGGGTGTTCGCACATGAGTTGCGGCGAGACAAGGCGGGAATATTATTATGCACGTGCGGCGAGACAAGGCGGGCGAGACAAGGGGGCTATGTCAGGGATGATTTGAGATGACTCATGATGGCCTGGGGGCATTGTTATTGATGTTAATTATGTAGTGGTATGCCTACCTTGTGTGAGTTATGCATGTTTTTTGTTTTGATGTGTTGTTTCCTATGTGCCATTCACTGTCTTTGATCTTACTTGTTGACTCGAGTTGTGATAGAACACTTGCACAAACATACACGTAATTAATCACACATATCAGTTTAAGAAGATCAATCCTGATGTTTATTGATCATTTACATGTCTCCTCATTTACTTGTCCTTTGTGTGAGAGTTGTACTATTGGCACATGATTTATCTGTGTGGTTGCGAGTTATGGTTAGTGTTGACACGTGAGTTGTCCGTGCCATTACGAGTCATTGTTATTGTTGGCACGTGAGTTGTCCGTGCGGATATGAGATATTGTCACTCCCTTAGCACGTGAGTTGTCTGTGCAGACGTGAGGTATTAATGGTATTGGCGTGTGAGTTGTCCGTGCAATTGTGAATTGTAATGTGGGCACAAGATGCCAAGTGATTAGTGTTCATTAATTGGGACCCTTGAATTGTGATTATGAGGTGTGGTACCTCGGGGAAATTCTTGAATAGATCTTGTGTGGAAGTGGTTGTTCTTATTGAGTTGTTACTTGTTTTCCTTACTTGGTTTCACCGAACTTATACTGTATTCAGCTTACCCTATAATGTTATTACCAGTTTGTTCCTTGTTGATAATTATTGCTTCTAGTTTTTTATTGCAAGTATTATTGTCATTTACCATGCTTAGCTTTGTATTAGTATTATTCCTTGTTAGTTTCACATTTATACTTTTACAGGTTGTTATGACTAGTAGGTGTCTTGACTGTTCCTCGTCGCTACTCCACCGAGGTTAGTCTTGATACTTACTGAGTACCGCTGTGGTGCACTCATGCTATGCTTTCTGCACATTTTGTTATAGATCCAGGTACATCAGAGCTTGTTGATCACTAGATAACTGATCGAGTATTTTTGTGGAGACTTCAATGTATATCTACCGTCGCGTTCGCACCCTCGGAGTCACCTTCTAAATTTCTTTCTTTGCACTGTTTATTTCTATTTCGGAACCGTTGTACTTAGAGATTTTCTAGTAAACTCAGTAGAGCTTATGACTCATACTAATGGTTTTGGGATACTGTATCATGCTCGGATTTTTGGCTTATTATAGAATTTTCTGTTTTATATTTTATAGATGTTTTGGCTAAATTCTGTCATTAATTCAGTAAGTGTTAGGCTTGCCTAGTCATACACACTAGGTGCCATCACGACATCCTACGGAGAAAAATTGGGGTAGTGACATGTGTCCCTCTATACTTGGAAGTATGTTCATATACTCCAATTCAGATTCAACATCCAATCAGATTAAACGTTTCTTACGGGAAAAATCTAATAAGATATACATTTATTCGGGATAATATTCCCTTAGACTCAACATTTTACGGGGATCAATGCACTCGTAAATCCTATTGGGATCAATACTCCCGTAAATCTTATTTGGGTAAATATTCCCATATATTCTATAAGGATTAATACTCCCTCGGACTAAAAGTCTAGTCTGATCAATCGATCCAACTAAGTGAAAAGGAGTTTACGCCTAAGTGAAAAGGAGATGTGTCACTACCTAAAATCCCAATTTGTCGTGACGGCGCCTAACACATTACAAGGCAAGCCAAAAATCACATAACAACTATGCATTTGAATTAAAACATGATATAATAAGCTCAACAGTGGAAAAATCTGATAAAGACAACTGTAACACTACTACAACCATCCCAAAACTTGGTGTCAATGAGTACATGAGCACTACAACATCTCAACATAAAAACAAGCTCTAGTACAACTGTCTGAATAGTCGAATAGTACTTAAGAAAATAAAAGGAAGGATAATAAGGTCTGCGGGCCGTCATAGGAGCTACTTCAAAGTCTCCGAGTAGGTACTAGCACTACCCTAGCAATCACCGTGTCCAAATGTACCTGGATCTGCACACGAAGTGCAGAGTGTAGTATGAGTACAACCGACCCAATGTACTCAATAAATAACCACACTAATCTTGGGCTGAAAGCAGTGACGGGTTTAGAAGGATACAGTCTAAACCAATACAATGACAACACATGTAAGATAATGACAATGATAATAAATAACTCGGAGAAAGTCCACAATCAGCTCGTTCAGAGTACAAAAATTTAGACATGCTTTCAAGTTCAACAATTAGAGCCCAACATTGATAAAATATATAAAGTACAACAAGCGTGAGGAATGTTACATCTTTGTGCCTACATGTCAATATGCATGTCAAATATAATGAATCACGATGATAATCCTAGGTACTCACACTCTCAACGTACTAAATCTGTCTAACTGAAATACCCATGATGAGTGGTGATTTAATCATTTATTCTAGTCTCTTTTCTTTAGTTTTTGTGTCCATTAATTATAAAATAAGGTGATTTATGGTGTGCATTGCTAGATTTTCAGGTAAATGAAGTATCGAAGAGAATTGAAATTAAATGAAGTGGAATCATGCAAAAAAGAGGGAAAGAAGTGCAAAATGCCTTCAGTGAAATCGCATATGAGGAAAGGTGCCCATTTCTGCGGGCCCGCATCTGCGAAAAAGGGGCCGCATCTGCAGAATAGAAGAAATTTCACTAGAAGTGCACCTACGGCCACGAATCTGCTTCTACGGTTGAGGTCCGCATTTGCGAAGTCGCTTCTGCGGCGACATGTTCGCTTCTGCGAAGTAGGCAATTCTCCACAAATATGACATATGCGTGCATTAATTCTGCATCTACGGAGCCGCACCTGCGATGATTGTTCCGCAGGTGCGGCCAACGGGCTTCAGACCTGGGAAGAATTGACAATTCACATTTTCTCCATTCCAAACCCACAAATACACGACCTAGCTTATTGGAAACACATATTTGGCAGCTTTTAACAGTCACTGCACATCTGGGCATATCTTTTTGGCTTATTTTCAGTCTCTTGACTAGAGAACACAAGTTTTGGATCTAGGATTCTTGCACACACACTTGGGACTTGAAGATTTGAAGCTTTTGGTTTAGAATTTCTTACCCATTTATGTTCATTTCTTGATTTCCTTGCTTTGTATTGAATATCTAAGTGTGTAGTATTTTTTCCAATAATTAAATCTTGTTTATGGGAATATTCATATTTAAAGTGTGGATTTAATATCTTGTTGTGCTTATATGTTGAACGATTTTTATTTATTATGAAGTGAGTTATTGTTTCTTTAATTATTCTTGTTCTTTAATGTTTCCAAAGGGATTAGCTAACCCTAAGACTCACCCATTTACTTCGAATTAATTTTGGGAAAGATAATTTGGGGTTGGGAAAAATTAATTAATAAGAACTTGAGGCGTTAACCCTCATTTTATAGATTCTACCTAGGGATAAGATTGAACTACTTGTAGCCGCATCGGGTGTGCTTAATCTCTAAATTGTTTTAGGGATAATTCAATTAGGAAGTCCTGTTAGTCTTCAGAAGAAGCTAATATAGAATTATTACCCGAGGCTAATTAACATAAACTCGCTCATATTTGTAAAATCATAAAATACATTGGATCGTTACTTGAGTGTAATTCCCCGTATATCCATGCTTGCAGCCATTGATCATTTTACTTTCTTTCTAGATCAGTTTATATTTTATGCATTTAAACATAAATATTTTTCAAAACCCCTTTTAGTGTTTGGCTTAGTATAATAAGTGATAATTCTCTTACACGCCTAATCGCCTACATATTGTTCTCTATGGGATTCGACCCCGACTCATAGTTGGATAAATTATATTACATGAGACTGTGTCCATTTACTTTTTAGTAGTGGATTTGGAAATCATCAAACCATTCATCACAAACAATCACTCAGTACTGTACGGGTGCCTGGCATCAATGCCCCACACCTAAGCATGTGTATATATATCAATGTGCCTTCGCTCACTTCTAGTATGTCACACTCTGGAGGGGCAGATCCTGCCCAAGCGCTAATATAACGCCTATAAGGCATGCTGCGTCATGCATCCTGATCCACAATCATAAATAAACCAATAAGGCCTGCTGCGGCGTGCAGCCCAATCCTCAATAACAATCTTAAATCGGCTCTCAAGCCCAACTCAGTCATCAATCTCTCAAGTCTCAAAGGCTCACAATCTCATACTACCCAGCCCAAACAATAAGAACATGTAATGTAACAGTAAATGATAACAGAGACTGAGATATGATATGCAAATGAAATATCTTGACTGAGCACATAATTGAAGTTAAAGCAGATAACTCAAAATAGCAGAAATAACCTCACTAGGCTTCAACAGAAAAAGCACATAGCCTAAACATGGTTTCTAACACGAATTACATTTCATTTACTCTAATAAGTAAGGATTTCACGGATAGAACAAGACTTGATATCAACACAGTCCAAAAGAAACAACTGAATCATGATTACCACAGTGTACACCCACACGCTCGTCACCTAGCATGTGCGTCACTCAAACACAAACCATACAACACGTTTTCTAGGGATTCATACCCTCAGTTCCATGTTTAGAACCATTACTTACCTCAAAGTGCGCAATTGAATGCTCCAACAGACCCTTGCCTCGCGAATCGGCCTCTGAATGACTCGAATCTAGACACAAACAACTTAATATAATCAATACAAATTATAGGAATTGATTCCATGCGATAAAGCTAAATTCTTTAACGAAATTCAAAAAGTCAACCCAAAAACTCAACCCTAGGCCCATGCCTCAGAACCCGGCAAAATACACAAATTCTAAACGCCCGTTCAATTACGAGTCCAACCACACCAAAATCATCATATCCCGACCACAAATCGATCCTCAAATCCCCAAATCTTACTTTTCAATACATAGATCACAATTCCCCCAAATTGCACCTCAAATGCACATAATCTAGGTGTAAACATAAATGGGCATTCAATATTAATGGACAAAAGTGATCAAAAGTTACTTACCTCTTGAATTGTAGTGAAATCCCTCACAAATATCGCCACTAGCCAAGCTTCTTAAGTCCAAAAATGAAGAAAATGGCTCAGACCCTCGTTTATATCATTCTACCCAGGCATTCTCGCTTATGCGGCTCACCCGCTGCCCCTGCGGCTCCGCTTTTATGAAAAACACTTTGCTTCTACGAAGTCCACTTAATCCTGACTTGCTACTTCTGCGGCTCAAGTCCCGCACCTGCGGGACCGCATCTGCGGATCTCCTCGGCTTCAGCGACTCCAGCTTCCTTTAACCAAAATTCGCATCTGCGGCAGCTTTTTCGCACATACGGGCTCATCGATGCGTAAACAACCTCCCACATGCGGCCACTACCCTGCCTAACCAAACTCTGCATCTGCGCCTCCCAGGCCACTTCTGCGGCTCTTCACCTTCGGCCACTTCCTCGCAGGTGCGGTTACACCAGAACTGAAACCAACAAATTTCTCCTAGTCCAAACTTCAATCAGATTTCAGTCTGAATCACACCCAAGGCCCCCGAGACCCCATCCAAACATACCAACAAGTCCTAAAACACGATACGAACTTAGTCGAAGCCTCAAATCACATCAAACAACATCAAAATCGCACCCCAATTCAAACCTAATGAACTATTTAACTTCCAACTTTTAAAACCAATACCAAAACATACCAAACCTACTCCGATTGACCTCAAATTTTACACACAAGTCATAAATTACACAACGGGACTATTTAAACTCCACGAACTAAAATCTGAGCTCGGTATCAAAAACGACAACTCTCGGTTAAACTTCTCAATCATCCAAATCTTCAACTTTATAACTTTCGCCATTTCAAGCCAAAACGACCTACGGACCTCCAAATCAATATCCTCACACACTCCTAAGTACAAAATAACCATACGAAGCTATCTGAATTGTCAAAACTCCATTTCGGAGCCGTTTACTCATAAGTCAGCATCCGGTCAACTCTTTTAACTTAAGCTTCCAACCTTGGGACTATGTGCCCCAATTCATACCGAAATATCCCAGGAACCAAACCAACCACTTCGGCAAGTCACATAACAATAAATGAACATAGAATAAGCAATAAATGGGGATACGGGGCTACAATAATCAAAATGACTGACCGGGTTGTTACATTCTCCCCCTCTTAAACAAACGTTCATCCTCGAACGAGTCTAGAATCATAACTGGAGTCACAAATAGGTGTTGATAGCTGCTACACATCTCCCTCCTGGTCTCCCAAGTAACCTCCTAAACTGGTTGGCCTTTCCATTGAACTTTCATTGAAGCGATATTCTTTGATCTCAACTTTCGAACTTGCCGATCCAAAACGGCCACCGGCTCCACGTCATAAGTCAAATCCCCATCTAACTGAATAGTTCTGAACTCCAAAACATGTGACGGATCACCATAATATTTTCGGAGCAAGGAAACATGAAACACTTGTTGAACACCCGATAGACTAGGTGGCAATGGAAGCTTGTAAGCCACCTCTCCAATCCTCTCAATCTCCTCAAAAGGGCCAATATACCGAGGGATCAACTTGCCCTTCTTCCCGAACCTCATCACACCCTTCATGAGGGATACAACAAAAAATACCTTCTCTCCCAACATATTTGCTACATCACAAACCTTATAATCAGTGTAACTTTATTGTCTATACTGTGACGTGCGAAGCCGATCCTGAATCAACTTGACCTTTTCCAAGGCATCCTGAACCAGATCTGTGCCCAACAACCTATCCCCCGGCTAAAACCACCCAACTGGAGATCGACATCGCCTCCCGTATAAGGTCTCATAAGGAGCTATCTGAATACTCGATTAATAGTTGTTGTTGTAGGAAAACTTAGCAAGCGGTAGAAACTGATCCTAAGAACTCCCTGAAATCCATAACACAAGCGCGTAGCGTATCCTCCAAAATCTGAATGGTGCGCTCAGACTGTCTGTCCATCTGGGTGGAATGTTGTACTCAACTCAACCCATATGCCCAACTCTCACTGCACTGCTCTCCAACACTTTGATGTGAACTACGTGTCACACCCCGACCTCGGGTAGCGCGACCGGCGCTCAACCGAGGTACCCCGGCCGAGCAAGCCTGTACAATACCTTCTACCCGAACTTACTCATCAATAAAGAGGAGATCCAATTCATTAATTAGAAAACGAGGAGGATCATGTGAACAACACCAATTCATTATCATTAGTTACTTCATTTTAGTCTCAAAATACATGCACTTTCATAGTTGAAGTGAAACAAGTGGTACAAATATAACATTACTAGTTCGACTTTCCCAACATCAATATACATTCCACACTATGTTTACGGAGCCTCTAATAGATACGAAGGAGTACTATGATAGTGCCATCAACAAGACCCCGGCTATACCTCAAACACAATACACGAGGAACAAACGACAAAACACCTCAAAATGAAGTGGGGCTCACCAAATCTGCTCGGAAGAGGGTGTACTGCTCTCACTAATCAACGCCACCTAATATGGAATCACCTGCATCCATTAAAGATGCAGCGCCCCCGGCAAAATGGATGTTAGTACATATGGAATAGTACAAGTATGTATGACTAAACACCATCTCATTAGAACAGGTAACAATACAATAAAGAACAATCATAAAATTAATGGAAGCCTCAAACAATACTGAAACATCAAGTTAAGAGCAAGAATTGTTTTCAAGTAAATTTCCATTATTTTTGGTTGGGAGATGTTAGCACCGATATATCAACGTGATATTAGCACAGAGTCCGATCACGTCCCGATGGGCTAGGCCGTCCCACCCAAAGACATCAACCACAATCACAATCACTATCACGATTTCAATCATTACCTCAATTTCAATTTCAGGCACAATCACCACCATGTGTGCGGTATGGCGTCCGATCACGACCCGATGTCGTTGGATCGACATCACCCTTTTCTAGCAATCATCTCATCCCAATAAAGTGGAATATTCTCATCACATCAATCACATCCCAAATGAGGGGAATAATCATAATTCACTCCTACACTGGCACGTGTAGTTTCGGGGTTAGGCTATTTTAACCTACCCTTCCTCGGTGACTAATGATACTAAAAAATATTTATTATTGAAAGGATATACAACTCATTACAACATCTTATATACGTTTCTGGGTTTCATTGGCACTAGTGACCATACGCAATATCATTCTTGGCATGTTGGCCGTATTTCATATTTCATGCTCACCTCATTCACTTTCAAACATTATCACGGATCATAAAAAACAAAGCATTTATATTCAAGACTTTGAGTACACATATGAGCAAATAAGAGTCTTAAGCACATTGAGATTTCTACACAATTTGGCATAATAGTTTTTATTTGAAACACGACTTGAAGTCATAACCTTTAGATATGCAACCCATACTTTGAACATATTCGCAAATAGCAACATAGCATGACAAGAATATTTGGAATATATAATGAACATATATCTTTTGACGCAAAGTTTACTCGGAATAGTCAGTTTATAATGAACAACTCGGGACTTGCAAGGATATCGTGGGATTCAATTCTACGAGAGAAGTTTAACCAACATGCCTTACTTTGAGCTTCCTTAAAGCGAGGTATGTTGAATGAATACTATGACAAAAGAATTAAGATATGGCTGGATTACACTGTTCATTAGATGCATAAATTCTACTGGGGCATTGGTCAGCCCAAAAGAAATCAAAGGAACTCGAAGTGGCCATAATGCCATTTTCAGAATATCAGAATCATGAATCTTCAGCTGGTGATACCCAGACCTCAAATCAATCTTAGAGAACACTTTCGCACCCTGAAGCTGGTCAAATAAGTCATCAATGTGCGACAGTGGGTACTTGTTTTTAATTGTAACAAAATAGGTAGTTGTTGAATAACATCACTCCTAAACGTATATGAGGGATCAATACGGAGGTTTAAAGGTGGGTTTAGGGATAACGAAACCTTGATGCGATCTGAGTGAGCTGTACTTAATGCCAGCTAGCGTAATTCGGGAGAATATGCCTAGTAAATTATGGTAATTACTCGGGAGAGAGTTACGACAGTTAGAGTGCTCATGATCGATAGAGAAGACTTAGGCAAATTTATAGGAAACGTAGCGGAAATGATTCCGATAATTGGGGAAATCATAACTCTAGACCTCCTTAGTCTTGTCTATATTGTGTTTTTAGGTCTATTTATATGTGTAGAAGAAACCCTAAACGTGTGGGCCGAGTCTTAGTCAAACCCGGAACGAATTAAGTCTTCA
>AWOL01S0047700.1:54882-113924 GCA_000715115.1 Nicotiana otophora
TGAAGACTTAATTCGTTCCGGGTTTGACTAAGACTCGGCCCACACGTTTAGGGTTTCTTCTACACATATAAATAGACCTAAAAACACAATATAGACAAGACTAAGGAGGTCTAGAGTTATGATTTCCCCAATTGTCGGAATCATTTCCGCTACGTTTCCTATAAATTTGCCTAAGTCTTCTCTATCGATCATGAGCACTCTAACTATCGTAACTCTCTCCCGAGTAATTACCATAATTTACTAGGCATATTCTCCCGAATTACGCTAGCTGGCATTAAGTACAGCTCACTCAGATCGCATCAAGGTTTCGTTATCCCTAAACCCACTTTTAAACCTCCGTATTGATCCCTCATATACGTTTAGGAGTGATGTTATTCAACAACTACCTAAATATGCACTCTCTCCCGAGTAATACATACTAAATAGGAACAGCTAATTGAGGGCCCTTCAATCAACCACAAGAATAATATAGTTGAACAAATAGAGAAACTACTACGGCAAATCCATATTAACATAACGAGAAAATTATCCTTCAATAGGTTCCATCAAAACCCTAGATTAGTAAGTTAGCTACTCATACTCAGTAACAATATCCCAAATATTTTTCATAATTAAAATACAGAGTAAAGATGAAAAGATATAGAAATAGATGATTCTAACTCCCAAGAGGTGATTCCACCAGCTCTCCTTGCCTCTAGCTTCCCAAAAACGTGGCTGCTGAAAAACATTTTTGCTGCTGAAACAACCCTTTCTAAGTGGTGTTTTTAGGTCTATTTATATGTGTATAAGAAACTCTAAACGTGTGGGCCGAGTCTTAGTCAAACCCGGAACGAATTAAGTCTTCAAAAGTCGGATTGGACTAGGCCTCAGGCCTGGCGTTGCCAGCCTAACGCCTGGAATTTGGCTGGCCTCGCTAGGCTAAAGCCTGGTTCAGCCTGGCCTTAGGCTGGCCTCGCTAGGTCTCTCCTTTTCACTGTTCTCGAGCACACTTTCAACTTTTAAGTATCCTTTTTGCTATACTTTCATCTCCAATTCACCAACACATAAAATAGACTCTATTATGCACAAATAAAGTATAATTTATCATTAAAGCATGTAAAATGCAAGGCACATAATGTACGAAACTATGGAATTATAGCCACACATCAATACCCCACACTTAAACATTGCTCGTCCTCGAGCAATCAAACTACACTTATTGATACGGCCTTTTAAGCAATTCTCCTAACTCATTACACCAAGAATTTGTAAAATAGTTTAAGCACATAAGTGTGACATCCTCGCCTCAAGATTCGACTCACAAATACCATGCCTTATTCACAATTCACTTACTTACTCTAACATGTATGTCAACAACATTACCTTTCCTTCATGAATCATGTGCCCTCACCCAATCAAAGAGCTTAGTTCCACACACAATGAATTTTAAGAACATAGGAACTCAAGATAGACAACATTCACTCGCTCTCAGAAATAACATTCATATGCCACAAATGATGCACCATAGGCTTGCCCGTAGAGTAATACTCTACTAATCGAGTTCATTCAGTCTAAGATCAAGTAGGACTTTCATTGGTTATAATGTACGCTGTGGGTCGGGTATGGTAGGATTCATTTGGATATGAGTGACTACACCTCCCTTAAGAACTTTAATATATATATTTTAACACTCATGCCCATACTTATGTCAAACCATAACTTCACCTTCACCTCAATATATATTAACTCCATATTTCTTTAAGCACAATTACATCAAGAATCACCACTATCAAGGAATATTTTTCACAGTAATATAGCTAATTTTTCTTTTCTTTCTTTTTCAATTCAAGTGGCTCTAACTTTTTCAAAATAGTGCACCTTTCTCCTTATTTCATTAGTTCCACACCAAAGCCGAACCAACCACCCACACTTTAACTTTTACAAAGTTCATAACAATTCAAGTGCTCATGAGAGGTGAAAAGGTTCAAATATATGGTCGATTAAAACAAAGGGGTATGACTTGTAATGTGGTTACCAAAGAAACAAGCCTATAATCATTGCACATCTGCATAGTACCATCTTCCTTCTTCACAAATAGAACTTGTGCACCCCAAGGTGACACACTAGGCCTAATGAATCCTTTATCAAGTAGCTACTGAAGTTGTTTTTTCAATTCCTTCAACTTTGCTGGTGTCAGACTATACAGAGGAATAAAGATGGGCTAAGTGCACGGCACCAAGTCAATACCAAAATTAATGTTCGTGTCAGGTGGCATGCCCGGAAGGTATGCAGGAAACACATCCAGAAAGTCTCGCACTACCAAAACAGACACAATGGTATGAGTATCATCACCAACATCCCTCACAAAGGCCAAATATGTGAGACATCTCTTCCCAACCATATGTTGGGCCTTCAAATATGAAATCACACTAGTAAGGACATAGTCTTGAGAACCTCTCCACTCAATCCTAGTCAATCCCGGGATCACCAACGTCAAGGTCTTAGCGTGACAATCCAGAATAGCATGACGCGGTGAAAACTAATCCATGCCAAAAATAACGTCAATAATCCACCATGCTAAGTAGTAAAAGATCAACTCTCATCTCTAATCGCCCAATAGTCACTACACATGACCAATACACATAGTCCATAATAATAGAATTACCCACCGACGTAGATACATGAACTGACGTAACTAAAGAATCACTGGGCATATCAAAATAATGAGCAAAGTACTATGATATATATATGAATAAGTGGAACCAATATCAAATAATATGGAAGCATCCTGTGGCATGCTGAAACAATAGTTGTGATCACTGCATCTGAAGCAATGGCCTCTAGCCTGGAGAGGAAAGCATAGCATCGGGCTTGACCACCATTTGATCGACCTCCCCCTCTAGGGCAACCTCAAACTACCTAAGTCCCACCCCGTGCTGGCTGAGGGGGTGGTGAAGTAACTGGTGCGGAATTCAAAGTCTGACCCCTCTGCTGAACTGGACCTCCCATACGACGGGGACAATACCTCCTCACATTCCCCACCTCTCCATACTCGAAGAAACCTCGATTTGGCAATGGCGGCGGGCACTGAATCGGAGCCGGAGAACCAGAATAACCACTAGAAGAACATGGTAAAGACGAATATTGAATTGATGTATCACAGGATGAACTCTGAGTTGGGAAGGCACTGAACGATGACTGACCTGAACGAGCACTGTATGAACGACGTCTAACTAATGCACCACGATGAACCGGACAAGCCATTTGAGCGGGCCTATAAGGACAACCCTTGGTATGGTGGGATTGTCTACCAGATGAGGCACTACTGAATCCACTTGAACCACAAGGCCTCTTAGCCTCCTTCTCCTCACGCTCCTGACTGTGAACCATCTCTAGGTGTCTAGCAATATCAACCACCTCATCAAACCTTGCACCTAACACAATATCCCGAATCGGGGGGCTTAAGCCTCCCAAACCGCTCTAGTCTCTTCTGCTCCTCATAACTCATAGGTGGGCCAACCTGGGCTTGAGCAGCTGCAACCAGATAGGTTGGTAGTACCCCCGGTGTTTGGAGTCCCTGAGCTACCTGCTCTGGAGTTGGGGCGGGGGGAGTCTGAGCACCTCCCCCTACCTAAGAAGTGGTTGGTGCAGCCGAAACCGAAACCGCCTGAGCAAAGCTCGTGCATACAGTCAATATTTGGGCCAAAGCCTCCCGAAGGACTGGTATCACAATGGGCACAGCTGGTGCCTGAGCTATTCCCACTGGCTCAACAACATCTGGTATATGCTCCTTAGCTGGAGCAACTGGTGGCTCCACAGATGATGCTCTAATTGCAGTACAAGCCGTACCTCAGCCTGTACCGCGGCCACGGCCTCTCGCAGCCCTAGCGAATTATACTGGTGGTCGTCCGCCTGATCTGGTTGCACTTGTACTCACCATCTGTGAGAGAATAGAATAATGGAAGTTCAATATATGGAAACAACAAATCCACACGACAAAAGTACAAGAAAGTGAAGTTTCCTAATGGTTCGGTAGCCTCTCGAAGATAAGTACAGGCGTATCTATACCGATCTGCAAGACTCGACTAAACCTGCTCATGACTCGTGAGACCTAAGTAACCTAGTGCTCTTATACCAACTTGTCACGATCCAAAATCCCAACCTGTCATGACTTCGCCTAACACATTACTAGGCAAGCCGACAATCACACAACAACCACGTATTTCAATTAAAACATGATTTAATAAGCTCAATAGCAGAAAAATCTTATAAATATTTGATAAAGATAGTTGTAACTCTACTATAACCATCCTAAAACCTAGTGCCAACGAGTATATGAGCACTACAACATCTCAACATAAAAACAAACTCTAGTACAACCACTACTAAAAAATCTTGTTTTAGCGATGGATAAAATTCTATATATAAACAGAAAAATCCATCGCTAATCTCATTTAGCGATGGATTAGCGATAGATTATCAAGAAATTATTCTAGCTACGGGCGATTTAGCAACAGATTAGTGACGACGTTCATAGCTAATTATAATTCTTTTTGTAGAGAACTATCTGAATAGTAGAACAATACTGAATAAAATAAAATGAAGGAGAATGAAGGTCTCCAAGTAGGTACTAGCACCACCCTAGCAATCACCGCGTCTAGATGTACCTGAATCTGCACACGAAGTGCAGAGTGTAGTATGAGTATAATCGACCCAATGTACTCAATAAGTAACATGACTAATCTTGGGCTAAAAGTAGTGATGGGCTCAGAAGGATATAGTCAGAACCAATAAAATGACACCTCATGTAAGATAATGACAATGATATTAAATAGCTCGAACAAATTCCAATCAGCTAGTTCAGAGTACAGAATTTAGACATGCTTTCAAGTTCAACAATTAGAGCCCATGTCACGACCCCCAAATTCCCACCTTCTGATGTCGTGATGGCACCTAGTCTTTAAGCCTAGGTAAGCCTAACACATAATAAGTTAATAACAGAATTGAACTATTTAATCATTCAATCATAAACCAGCAGTACGAAGTCATAAGCTCTACTCATACACTAGAATTTGTAATTACTATACTGTTTCGATTTACAATTTAATAGTAGCATAAGGAAGTAAAATTGTGACTCCGAGGCCTGCGAGCGTCAAGCAGGTATACCTTGAAGTCTCTACCACACAGACGCAACTCTTAATATCATGATCAGAAATACCTGAATTTGCACAAAAATGTGAAAAAGCATAGCATGAGTACACCACAACGGTACCCAGTAAGAATCAAGCCTAACCTCGGTAGAGTAGTGACGAGGCCAGGTCAGGACACCTACTAGACATAGAAACTTATACAAGATATGCATGAAGCTAACAATGGAAATAACATCAATGTAAGGCTAATGGTAGAAAGATTTTTGATTTACAACCAACAACGAAATAATAGAAATACAAATGGCAGCAAGTAGTAAACGGGTAATAGAGAAACAACATAATCAGAACACCGATGAGATATGAATAAACTAAAATAAGGAGGAACCAATGACAACTCACATAATCAAATCGTTCCCAACGCATGGGCCTAAAAAAAGAACTACCCCGAGGCACCACACCTCGTAAATTACAAATTATGTACCACAATTTCAAAAGCTTACATGTATGGCACCTCATGCCCACAATAACAATTACCTTCACACGGCAAGGCCCACCTGCTACCATGTACATTGCAATCGTAAGAAATATCAATTAAAATGATCGAGAGCTATATTTAAACACCATAAAGCATAATAAAAATCTTGAATAAAGTAAGGCATCAAATGAAATAAAGAGTTTATTTTAGAAATCAATTAAAGTAAAATAAAATACAATTTATACAAAATAGAGTATAATATGAGTTTAGTTTAAAAATCAATGAAATTGAGTAAAATGTCATTTTTAAACAAAGCAAGACATCAATTAAATAAACGAATTAAATATATAATTTGTTAAAAGAGAAACGTGATAACAATTTTAAGTAAGGTAACTAATCAGTAGGGTGTTGAGTATTATTTGAGAACCGAATTATAGTAAAAGAGCTATAACCATTTAAAATAATAAGGCACCGAGTGAGATAGCGAGTTCTATCTTAAGAGATGTAACACCTCGAAACATTTCAAAGTACTTAAGTGTAAAGCCCGGTAAAATAAGCAAAGAAAATAATGTTTCATTAGGTTGAACAATGCACCGGAAAGTAACAGAAAATGTTTGGCGGAAAAGTGCATTTATGCAGTCCATTATACGACCTCAGAATCACTCTGCGGACCTCATAATGGCTGCAGAGTGAGGCAGTTAATTGGGTCAGTTGGAAGCAATTATGCGGTCGACTATGCGGCCGCATAAATGTTATGCGGTGCATTATGCGATCGCATAACAGTTATGCGGACCGCATAGTGACCGCATACACAAACAGTTATTTCTGATCATTTTGTCAGCAATTATGCGACTGATATGCGGTCCGCATAACCACTATGAGGTCACATATGCGACCGCAGAACCGTTCCGGAGCTCCATTTTTGGATTTTTGAAACCCGACCCTTTTTCGTTAAATACACTCTTTGGGCCATTTTTGAAATATAATCTGATATTTTAGAGTGAGAGAGAGTGCCCTAGAGTGAGAAGGTGTTCTTCAATAATTTCTTTCTTCAATTCTTGCTCAAGTTTTGGAATATTAAGAAGGGAAGCTTACTAGGTCTTCATCCTAGAGGTAATAATCTACACCCTAAACCCTAATCTCGAAATCTTCTGAAAATGGGTAACTAGCAAGATAATTTTTGGGCATAAGGGTTGTTTATTTTACATGCATGTGTTATCAAAGGGTGTAGGAAGATTGTTGAGCTAAAAATGGTAAAGATTGGGTTGTGGGATGATGAAATCCTTCATAAAAAGGACATTGAAACCTTATGTACACCTAGTGTTTGATAAAATGCTCGAGTGAGCTAGAACCATGATCATCTTCCTAATTTTGATTCAATTTGTTATATTTCTACAATAGATTGAAGTTGCTAAGAATTCCGGAATATTTTAGAGTTTTTAAGGAAGCTCAATTGAGGTATGTTGGCTAAACTCTTCTCTTAGAATTGAATCCCACGATATTCATGTAAATTATGTAAGTCCCGAGTGATTCATTATGAAACTGGCTATTCCGAGTAAGATTGAGTTGAAAGATATATGTTCAACAAGCATCCCAAATGCTCTATTCATGTTATGTTACCAATTGAGGATGTGTTAAAATATGGGCTGTGCATTAATAATGTTTCGACTTTAAGTCAAGTTCAAATGAAGGCTATTATGCCAAATTTTATGAAATATCTCTATGTGCCTTAGACTTTAAATTGCTCACATGTGTACTACATACCTTGATTTGAGTTGTATTTGTTGTTGATGATGATAATGATATTTGAAATTGATAAGGCGAGCATGAAATACTGAATATGGCCAACATGTCAAGAATGATCTTATAATTATGGCCATTAGTGCCAATGAAATGAAAAGATGTGAAAGTAATACAAAATGTGATTATTGATATAAAAAGGTTGATGTCTCAAATAAGATAGCCTAGCCGGTCGGGTCATGATCGGACACCATGCCGCACACATGGTGGTGATTGTGCTGGAAATTATAATTGAAATTGTGGTTGTGGTCGGTTTCCCTAATGGATAGCCTAGCCGATCGGGCCATGATCGGACTCCGTGTTAAAGACGGTGGTATTGATATTGAGAGAAGTTGTGGTTGATGTCTCTAATGAGATGGCCTAGCCGATCGGGTCGTGGTCGGACTCCGTGCTAAGAGTACGGTGGTACTGATTTTGTGAATAATGGTATTGTGGACAATGGTATATCGATACTAAATATCTCTCAATGTGAGATATGAAAATTAATTTGAACACTGTCTTGATCCTAAATTGAGGTTTGATGTTGATTAAGGCTTTCATTGATATTATGATAATCTTGTTTGTATTATTTATCATTCTATTGAGAGGGTGTTTAGTTATACATACTAGTGCTATTCGACGGTACTAATGTCCCTTTTTGCCGGGGGCGATGCTTCTTTAAATGGATGCAGGTGGTTCCACAGCAGGAGATATTGATCAGTGATAGCAGTACACCTTCTTCCCAGCTGACTTGGTGAGCCCCACTTCATCTCGGGGTCATGTATCTTTTGTACTTTGTGTATTCGGTTTGAGGTATAGCCGGGGCCTTGTTGCCGGCATTATCATTGTAATCTTCTTTATCTATAGAGGCTCCGTTGACATAGTATAGGTTGTGTATTGGTGTTGGGGAAATACAAACTATGTTATGTTGTGGTTGTATTACTTGTCCATTTGAGACTTTAAAAATGATGAAACTATTGAAAATGAATTGGTATTGTAGACATGAACACATTTTTGTCTATTAATGAAAATATGTATTATCTCTATTCGTGGATGAGTTTGGGTAGAATGAAATCTAACAGGCTCGGTCGGGTTCACTCGGTTGAGCGCCGGTCGCGCTCCTCGGTTTTGGGGCGTGACAAGAGACATATAGAATAAAGTATGTTAATAATTCTATTATTTAAATCGTTATGTTACCAACAACTAAACAGAATATGATATAATGACTCCACGCAATTAAATTCACATTGACAATCAATTTACCAAGTTATAACGGAGGCACAGATTGGCATGTTAAAGCAATACAACAAATCACGTAGAATGCATGACTCACACAAAAGGCCACAATCATTCCTATACCAAGATAACAATGGATAACCAAACACAATCAAAATGCGGATGAATGATTGAAGGAAGAATAATAACCGTTCAAATCAACATAGAATGTACAACTAATCAATTAAAGGAATGAAAAATAGCCTAAACCGGTCAAATACCGCATATAGTCCGTGTACCCACTCGTCACCTTGCGTACACGGATTTCACATAACATAAATAACACAATCAACCCAAATCCTAAGGGGTAGTTTGCCCACACAAAGTTAGGTAAGATACTTACCACAAAGAAGCTAAATCAATACTTTAAGAATCCCTTCACGTATGAAACAACCTCCAGACGGCTCCAATCTAGCTAAAATAACTTAATATCATAAATAAAAGCCATAGCAAAAAATTTGGTATAATAAAGCTTCGATCAAAAAGACAACCCAAAAGGTCAACGCCGGGCCCGTACCTCAGAACCCGACAAAATTCACAAATTCCCAACAACGATTCCTATACGAGTCCAATCATATCAAAATCGTTCAATTCCGACCTCAAATCAGCCTTTAAACCGTCAATTTATGTTTTAGAAAGTTTTTACTAAAATCCTCAAATTCTCCAATTCAAATTATTAATCAAACACTAAAATCTAGGTTGAAATCATGAAATAATATAAAATTCGAGTAAAAAAATACTTTTCCCAATACAAATAGTAAAAATTCATACCAAAATTGCCCAAAACCGAACTTCAAACCCTTGTGAGAAAAAGTAACTAAATTCTGAAACAAGAAAAAAAAGTGAAGCAGCTGTCCCAGCTCGATTCAATTTCTAGATGATCCCAAAACTTGCATTTGAGAAGCCCAACAAGATCCTTGCAAGATTACATCCAATATAGCCTCCTGCATCACCCAATTTGGCCTTAAAATGAGGTAGATATGATATTTTGAAGTTTTAAAAGAAATCTAAAAATTTCAATGGCAGTTTCGTAATTATGTATACCAGAAAAAAACGGCAATAAGAAAATATTCATTTTACCACCCAAAACTTATTCGGAACCTCTCGGACACAAACCATATATGCATTTCAATCATAAAATAAGCTACGAACGTGCTCACGCACTCAAAACACTGAAAGGATGTCATCTTGATTTGATATTGACCATGGTCAAACTTTAAATCTTTAACATAACTAGTTTCTCACCCAATGATCTGAAACACACCCGACCCCCTAGGGACCCCATCCAATCATACCAACAAGTATAAATACATCATTCAAATGTATCCAAAGCCTCAAAACACCCACGGAAACATCACAACAAAGTAACGGAACTCAAACCGAATAGAATTTCTCTTAAGTTGTTAAATCTTCATTCTTGTAAAACAATGTCCAATCATACTTAAATACTTCGGATTACTTTCAAACTTTGCACATAAGTTCAATTGAAGTATATAGACCTATCCAAGTCTTAGAACACCATTGGAGTCCAATAACATTAAAGTCAACTCTCGGTAAAACTTATGAACTCTTAAGTTCTTCAAATTGCCAACTTTCGACAAATAGTGTCGAATTCTTCTAGAAACCTCCGAAACCAAATTCGAACATACATACAAGTCCAAAATCATCTTACGAACCTATCAAAATAATCAAAATCTGATTCCGAGTTCGTTTATTCAAAAGTAAAACCTTGGTCAACTCTTCCAACTTAAAGCCTCTAAAACGAGAATCATTCTTCCAAATCAATCCCGAAACTACTTGAAAACCGAAACCAGCCATACACGCAAGTCATAATACATAATATGAAGCTACTGAAAGTATTAAACTACCGAATGGAACGATAAAGCTCAAAACAACTGGTCAAATGTACAACCCAACACTGATAAAATATATCAAGTACAACAAGCATGAGGAATGTTACATCTCTATGCCTACATGTCAAATATGCTTGTCAAATATAACGAATCACGGTGATATTCCCAGGTACTCACACTCTCAGAGTACTAAATCTTTCTAACTCAAATACCCACTCATCATACACAATCACTCATCATTGTACGAGTGCCTGGCATTAATGCCTCTTGACGAGCTCGAAACACACACTTAAATTATGCTCGCTAGTCAAATATAGTATAGTATAATATTGTATCCACATGGATTGGATTTAAACAATATTCTTGTAGTTTCTAGCTTGATTGTTATCCAAGATGATCAACAATTGAGATTTCTATGATTTCTAACTACAATTAACTAAGAATCTAAAGCTATTGACTAATGACAATCGCAACAAAGGTAGGCAAGGAGGTTATCAATGGGAGAAAATAGGGGTTGATGGGATAGGTGGAAGATAATTGTTTGGGATCTAACTCTAGGTAATACACTTCTAATGTTTAAGTGAGTCTCTTGAATAAATACCCACTGCCAAGGATAGATGACTTGTTTCACTAATTGTAAGGTGCTAAGTACTTCTCCAAGATCGATTTATGATCCAGGTATCACCAATTGAAGATCAGGGAACAAGATATTCCAAAAACAGCTTTCAGGACCCGGTATGGGCACTTTGAATTTCTGGTAATGGCTTTTGGGCTAACAAATGCCCCGGCAGCTTTCATGGATCTCATGAACTGAGTTTTCAAGCCGTTCATTGACACTTTTGTGATAGTGTTTATTGATGATATCCTTGTATATTCACGCAGTCGAGAGGACCATGCCGATCATATCAGGGCAGTTTTGCAGACCCTGTATCAGCACCAGTTGTATGCGAAGTTTTCGAAATGTGAATTTTGGCTTGAATCTGTCACATTCTTTGGTCATGTCATCTCCAGAGAAGAAATGAAGGTCGATCCTCAAAAGATTTCAGCGGTGAGGAATTGTCCTAGACCTACTACCTTAACTGAGATTCGCAGTTTCTTAGTCTTAGTAGGTTATTACAAGAAGTTTGCGAAGGGGTTCTCTACCCTTGCCTCTCTGTTGACTAAATTGATGCCGAAGGCAGTTAAGTTCTAATGGTTAGATGCTTATGAAGGGAGCTTCCAGGAGTTGAAATCCAGATTGACTACGGCACCAGTGTTTACTCTACCAGACGGTACAAATGGGTCTGTGGTATATTGTGATACTTCAAGAATCGGACTTGGGTGTGTATTAATGCAACATGGCAAGGTGATAGCTTATGCTTCTAGGAAACTCAAGAATCATGAAAAGAAGTATCCAACACACGACTTAGAGCTTGCGGCGGTGGTATTTGCATTGAAGATTTGGCGACATTCTCTGTATGGGGCCATGTGGATATATTTACGGACCGTAAGAGCCTACAATACATTTTCAAACAGAAGGAATTTAATTTGAGGCAGAGAAGATGGCTTGAATTAGTCAAGGATTACGACATTGATATTCTGTATCATCCGGGAAGGCTAATGTTGTAGCGGATGCTCTTAGTCGGAAATCTATGGGTAGTTTGGCTCACTTGGAGGCATATCAAAGGCCGTTGGCCAAGGAGGTTCATCTGTTGGCTAGTTTGGGAGTTTGTCTTGCGGATTCTAGTGAAGGAGGAGTGATTGTGCAAAATAGGGATGAATCATCGCTTGTTGTGGAAGTCAAGGAAAAGCAATACAACAACCCATTGTTAGTGCAATTGAAGGAGGAGATTCATAAACATAAGACCATGGCCTTTTCTCTTGGCAGGGATGATGGTACACTACAGTACCAAGGGCGACTATGTGTTCCAAATGTGGATGGTCTCTGGGAAAGAATCATGACTGAGGCTCACACTTCTAGGTATTTCGTGCACCCGAGCTCTACAAAGATGTACCGTGATATTAAGGAAGTCTACTGGTGGAATGATATGAATAGGAATGTAGCGGACTTTGTGGCAAGATGTCCAAATTGTCAGCAAGTGAAGGCGGAACACCAAAGGCTCAGTGGGTTGGCACAAAACATAGAAGTTCCGATGTGAAAATGGGAGATGATAAATATGGACTTTGTTGTAGGACTACCTCACACTCCACGCAAGTTCGACTCGATTTGGGTGATTGTGGATCAGTTCACGAAATCAGCACACTTCTTAACCGTTAAGGCTACTGACATAGCGGAATAGTATGCTCAGTTGTCTATCAAGAAAATCATTAGGCTGCATGGCACACTAGTTTCCATCATTTTGGGTACTCAGATAAATCATAGTACAACTTTCCATCCATAGACCGATGGGCAAGCAGAGCGGACTATTCAGATGCTCGAGGATATGTTGCGCGCTTGTGTTCTTAACTTCAAAGGTAGCTGGGAGGATCATTTGTCGCTTATAGAATTTGCCTACAATAATAGTTATCATGCTAGCATTCAGATGGCACTGTTCGAGGCTCTATATAGTAGGAGATGTAGAACTCTCATTGGGTGGTTCGAGATTGGGGAAGCAGAGTTGATAGGACTAGACCTCGTGCATCAGGCTATAGAGAAGGTTACGATCATTACAGAATGGTTGAAAACTTCCCAGAGTCATCAGAAGTCCTATTTGGATATACGTCATAGGGATTTGGAGTTTCAAGAGGATGATTGGGTATTCTTGATGGTTTCCCCCATGAAGGGGGTAATGCGGTTTGATAAGAAGGGGAAATTGAGTCCAAGGTATGTCGGACCATACAAAATCATTCAAAGGATCGGTCAAGTGGCATAGAGGCTAGAACTACCTCCAGAGATATCTTTAGTGCACCCAATGTTTCATGTATCCATGTTGAAGAAGGTGGTTAGAGATCCGTTGCTTATTGTTTCGGTTGAGACTATAGAGGTTAATGAAGGACTGACTTATAAAGAAATTCCGATTTCCATTCTTGATAGGCAAGTCCGGAAGTTAAGAAATAAAGAGATTGCCTTCGTGAAAGTGCTATGGCAAAACCAACAGGTTGAGGAGGCCACCTGGGAAGCTAGGGAAGAAATGAATAAGAAGTACCCTAATTTATTTGAATAGGTGTGTAATTGTATCCATGATGTTAAGAGCTAAATTTCTACAAATTATGATTTCCCCTATACAGCCTATGTTAAGGATACTCCCTCTTAGTGATGCAATGTTTATGGTGTTGTTGTCAGTGTTGTTTCCATATTAATTTACATCATTGTGTTGTGGTTGTGTTAGTAGGATTGGATTCTGGGATTCTCTGACAGTCGGATAGGCCTAGTTACAGGGGAGACTATGCCGCAAATTTTGTAAATTTTGGGAGTTAGTCAAAAGTCTGGAACTGTTGGTGTGTGTTATAGCAGCTGAGTCACATTGGTTTCTAATGGCGGATTTTGTCCTTCATTCGAGGACGAATGATCTTAAGCGGGGGAGGATGTAAGGCCCCGCGATATTTCACCTAAAACTCGGGGTTTCATGATGCCGAGGTAGACTTATGCGCTGATGATTGTAGATATTCTTCGTGGCGATCTTGCTCACCGTGATTCGGACTTTTTAGGTTGAAACCGTGCATTCGGTTGAAGAAATGTTTTGGAAGTGCCATGCATTTCTGCGGTCCATTTTGTAGTCGCAGAACTGACTTGAGGACTGCAGATCTGCCGCAGACTGAAGCAGAAACCTAGGCAAATTTTTGTACCATTATGCGGTCCATTATGCGGCCGCATAATCATTTCACGAGCTGCACAACCCATCATAGATCCAACAAAAGAATTTTCGTAGGGAAGTTCTGCAACGCATTATGCGACCTCATAATTAGTTTGTGGACCGCAAATTGGTCGCAGAGTGAGGCAGAAGTGCCCAATTTCAGAGGGCCATTATGCGGACTGTAGAAGCATTATGTGGTGACATATGCGATCGCAGAGCTGCATCAGGGCTTTATTTTTCTAATTTTTATACCCAAATATATCTCGATAATTAGATGTAAGGACCATTTTGGAGGGAATATATGATATTTTTAGAGAGAGGAAGTGCCCTAGTGTGAGAGGTGAAATAACAAAGATAATTGTTCATCCAAAATCTTGCTCAAGCCATGAAATTCAACAAGAAAGCTCACAAGGTCTTCAACCAAGAGGTAAGATTCTAGCCGTAACCTTTAATTTTGGAATCTTGTTTGGGAATAGGTAATGAGAAAAGCAATTCTTGGGTGTGGGAGTTGTCCATTATGCATGCATGCACTATCAAGGGTTGGGGGAATAATGTTGAGCTAAATGGGATAGAATTTGGGTAGTGGAATGAAGGAATCCACCATAGGAGGACCTTGAAATCATAATACCCACCTAATGTTTGATAAAATGCTCAAATGAGCTGGAACCGTGAACTCCTTCCTAATTTGTGTTCAATTTTGCTATATCTCTAAATAGATCAAAGTTCCTAGGATTTTCGGAACTGTGTAGTGAATTAAGAAAAGCTCCAAGCGAGGTATGTTGGCTAAACTCCTCTTTTAGAATTGAACCCCACAATGGCCTTGTAAGTTACGTGTTGCTCATTATAAATTGATTATTCCAAATAAGCCTTGTGTCAAAAGATATATGTGTTCAATTTGTATTCCAAATGTTCTTGTTATGTTGAGTTACTATTTGAGAAGGTGATTAATCATGGGCTGTGTTAATATGTTATGATTTTAAAACGTGATTCTAATGAAAACTAACATGTCGAATTGTGTAAGAAATCACATGTGCCTAAGACCCTTAATTTGTTTAGTTGCTCAAATGTGTATTCAAAGTCTTAAATAGGAATTTTTGTTGTTGACGATTTTTGAAAGTGAAACAATAAATATAGCATATGAAATACGGCCAACGTGCCAACAATGATATTATATTTGGGGCCATTAGTGCCAATGAAACAAAGAGGAGAGAACAAGATGTTGAAATGAGTTATGAACCCTTTTAAAAATAAATGCTCTGGGAGTATCGTTTAGTCACCGAGGAAGGATAGGTCAAAATAACTTAACCTCGAAAGTACACGTACCGGTGTGGGAGTGATTGGGGGGTAAATCCCCATGTTAATGGGATGAGATTGTTTCCCCTTATATGGGATGAGAATGATGTGTTGAGTTGTTTCCCCTTGAATGGGATGAGATTATTGCTAGTGAGATGTGATGTGATGTCGATCCACACGGCATTGTGGTGATATGGCTTAGCCGATCGAGCTGCGATCGGATGCCATGCCGCGGACATGGAACTATTGTGAGTGGATGTCTCTAGGTGAGACGTCTTAGCCGGTCGGGCTGAGATCGGACTCCGTGCTAAAACCACGGTGGTGTATCGGTGCTAAGGATAACCCAACTTATAATACTGAAACTTACTTGAAATTTACCTTTCCCCAAATTGACACCTTGATACTGTTTGAGTCTCTTATTGATTTCATGTTTCCTTCTGTGTTTACTGTTACTCGTTCTATTGAGAGGGTGTTTAGTTTTACATACTAGTACTATTCCATATGTACTAACGTACCTTTTGCCGGGGGCGCTGCATCTTTAATGGATGCAGGTGGTTCCATAGCAGGTGGTATCGATCAGTGATTGCAGCACACCCTCTCCTCAGCTGATTTGGTGAGCCCCACTTTATTTCGGGGTCCTGTATCTCTTGTCCTATGTACATAGCGTTTTGAGGTATAGCCGAGGCTTTATTGCCGGCACTGTCATAGCACTCTTTTGTTTCTATTAGAGGCTCCATAGACATAGTGTGGGTTGTATCTTGTCTTTGGAAGGTTAAACTAAAAATGTTGTAATCGTATCATATGTTCCACTTGAACTATGATTGTACAGTGTACTGTTTTGGAGACTTGCTAATGACGTAACCAATGGAAATGAACTGGTGTTATTCACATGACCTCTTACTGTCTAATTAATGAAATGTATTCTTCTCTTTATTCATGGGTAAGTTGGGTAGACGGCATTGTGCAGGCTTGCTCGACCAGGGTTGACTCTGTTGAGCATCAATCGCGCTCCCCGAGGTTGGAGTGTGATATGCCCAACCTTTTCTAACGTCTCAGTGAGATTTCTTTCCTTCCTCAGCTGTCGTAGTTGTTTTTCTATCCCTGGCTCGTATGGTAGCACTTCCTTCACAGAAATTCGAGTCATGCACCAACCTCAACCCCCGATAACGGCGCCAAAATTTGACGAGCTCGAAACACACACTTAAATTATGCTTGCTAGTCAAATATAGTATAGTATAATATCGTATCCATAGGGATTGTATTTAAGCAATATTCTTGTAATTTCTAGCTTGATTGCTATCCAAAACGATCAACAATTGAGATTTCTATGATTTCTAACTACAATTAACTAAGAATCTAAAGCTATTGACTAATGACAATCGCAACAAAGGTAGGCAAGGAAGTTATCTATTGGAGAAAATAGGGGTTGATAGGATAGATGCAAGATAATTATTTGGGATTTAACTCTAGGTAATTCACTTCTAATATTTAAGTGAGTCTCTCGGATTCACTCAAATATTAGTTCAAACGTTCAGCAAAAACTCCTATCTCGATTAAGTCTTAACCTCACAAGATGAACCAATTTAAGCACGTGAAGATATGCAAGAATGCGTAGTGGTATGGCCTTTAGAAAAACCTCTTTCGATTATTCTCCTAACTAGGTTTAATCAATGATTCAATTAGCCTCTTTTGGTTACTAAGAAGAATTAATGAACTCAACCAATAATATAATGCAAAGATATCGCAAGTTATACCTCGCTCGATTACATGAACAAGTGAATATAGATGCAATAATTAAATCATCCAAAAATGCTTCAATACATAGAACTAGAGTTATAATCCACGAACAATCATCAATACATCAAATCCATCAAACCCTAAAGAGAACTACTCCATAGATATGGAGCAACTTTTCACAAATAAAGTTAAAGTATAGGAAAACATAAATTTGACCCAAACTCGGGTTTTGAGTGAGGAAGGAATAATGACATCCTTGTGCTTGTATTCTTCCAACTCCTCCTTAGCTTCTTTAGGTCTAAAGTATGTCAAGAGTTCAGAAAATAATGTTTTTCCATGTATTTATACCAAGTAGGGTCAGGCCCGGACAAAACCACCTTCTCCGAGCTGAAATAGGAAAATTACTCTGTATAAATTGCACAGGCGCACCGCATGGGGCGACGCGCCATGCGGGGCATTAGTGGGGAAATCCAGAGAGCTTATTTCTGACATACAGCAGAGGATTGCACTAGCGCGGCACCACACGCGCCGCCCCACGTGCCGCAGCAGTGGTGAATTCTCAGAGTACGGACCAAAACTCAATTTCTGATGTCCAGACTTGGTCCTCGACCACCGAACACGATCCCTGCTTAATCCCTTGGGCTTTTACTCTAACTTCAAAGATCCAAATAGGTCAAATTCATTCCATAACATCTACATAGCTCGGAATCATTCCTACAATGTATAAAATACACAATAAGTGCAAAACACTATCAATTAAAGCTCAAACATGAATAAAGTGTAGTGAATTAGAGTATAATATGTGACTAAAACACGTAAATATAGCCTACCATCACCCCTAACCAAAGCACGTATATATATATCACTGTGCCTTTGCTCACTACTGGTATGTCAGACTCCGGAGGGGTGGATCCTGTCCAAGCGCTAATATAATGCATATAAGGCCTGCTGCGGCGTGCTGCCCGATCCACAATAACAATCTCAGTTCGGCTCTCAGGCCCAACTCAGTCATCAATCTCTCAAGTCTCAAGGGCTCACAATCTCGTACTACTCAGCCCAAACAACAAGAACATGTATTGTAACAGTAAATGATAACAGAGACTGAGATATGATATGCAAATGAAATGTCATGACTGAGCACATAATTGCAGTTAAAGAATATAAATCAAGACATCAGAAATAACCTTACTAGGCCTCAACAGAATAAGCACATAGCCTAAACATGGTTTCTAACATGAATTACAGTTCATTTACTATAACAAGTAAGGATTTCATGGATATAACAAGAACTGATAACACCACAGTCCAAAAGAAATAGCCGAATCATGATTACCACGGTGTGCGCCCACATACCCGTCACCCCAACACAAACCACACAATACGTTTTCCAAGGATTCATACCCTTAGTTCCATGTTTAGAAGTGTTACTTACCTCAAAGTGTGCAACTCAATGCTCCAATAAACCCTTTCCTCGCGAATCAACCTCCGAACGATTCGAATCTAGACATAAACAAATTAATATAATCAATACAAGCTATATGAATCGATTCCATATGATAAAGCTAAGTTCTTTAACCAAATTCAAAAAGTCAACCCCGGGGCCACGCCTCGAAACCCGACAAAATTTAAAAATTCCGAACACCCATTCAATAATGAGTCCAATTATACCAAAATTATCCAATTCCGACCACAAATTGAACCTCAAATCCCCAAATCTTACTCTCCAATACATAGACCGCAAATCCCTCAAATTGCACCTCAAATACAAGCAATCTAGGTGTAAATATCAATGGGTATTCAATATTAATGGACAAAAGTGATAAAGAGTTGATTACCTCTTGAATTATAGTGAAATCCCTCTCAAACATCGCCACTAGCCGAGCTTCTAAAGTCCAAAAATGAAGACAATATCTCAAACCCTCGATTATATCATTCTGCCCATGCATTCTCGCTTCTGCGGCTCACCAACAGCACATTCGGCTCCGCTTTTGCGAAAAACACTTCGCTTATGCGAAGTCCACTTAAAACCCTGACATGCCGCTTCTGCGGCCCATTCCCGCTTCTGCGGTCCAAGCCCCACACCTGCGGGACCGCATCCGCGGATCTCCTCCGCTTGTGCGACTCTAGCTTCCTCTAACCAAAATCCGCATCTACGGCAGCTTCATCGCATATGTGGGCTCGCAGATGCAGAAACAACCTCGCACCTGCGGCCACTACCCAGCCTAGACAAACCCTATATCTGCGCCTCCTAGACCGCTTTTGCAGCTCCGCACCTACGGCCAATTCCTCGCAGGTGCGGTTACACTAGAACTGAACCCAACAGATTTCTCCAAGTCCAAACTTCAATCCGATTGCAATCCGAATCACACCCGAGGACCCCGGGACCCCATCCAAACATACCAATAGGTCCTAAAACAAGATACGAACTTAGTCGAAGACTCAAATCAAATCAAACACAATCAAAATCACGAATTGCACCTCAATTCAAGCCTAATGAACTATTGAACTTCCAACTTCTAAAACCAATGCCGAAACATACCAAACAAAACCCGATTAACCTCAAATTTTGCACACAAGTCATAAATGATAGAACAGACCTATTCCAACTCCCGAAACCAAAATCCGAGCTTGGTATCAACAAAGTCAACTCTCGGTCAAACTTCTCAACCTTCCAAACCTTCAACTTTCCATCTGTTGCCAATTCAAGCCAAAACGACCTACGGACCTCAAGATAAATATACGGGCATTACTCCCAAGTCAAAAATCACCATACAATGCTATCCGAACCATCAAAACTCCATTGCGGAGTCATTCATTCATAAGTCAACATTCGGTCAACTCTTTCAACTTAAGCTTCCAACCTTGGGACTAAGTGTCCCAATTCATTCTGAAACATCCCGGAACGAAACTAACCATCCCGGCAAGTCACATAACTACAAATGAACATAGGATAAGCAATAAATGGGGGAACGCAACTATAATACTCAAAGCAACCGGCTGAATTGTTACAAGATGTCCTCTTCATAGCGTTTAAAAGATATAAAAGGGCCCTCTTTTATTTAAAAGTCAGACATCCAAAGGTGCAATTTTAAGACATCGCTCATGAAACAATGTATCCAAATATCTATTTCAAGTCTATAATACTAAATATGAGCACTTAGATAAATTCCTAAAGTACCAAAAAAATTAGTTCTTGGATAAATTCACTACAGTACCAAATAATATCTAGAAAAGTGTTGATTACAGTACTTATATTTGCAGTACTTATATCTTTCTCAACTGAGAGAATTCTCTCTATCATCCGCCATGATAAGGGAAATATCATCCAGTTCGGAGATGAAACTGAGAAGGTAGGGATTGGTCCAGCATTTACTCTGACTATCCTCGGAAAGCTCTTTCTTTCCCTTGTCAAATCTTTTCTTTGGAAGACGTGCAATGACACTCTCGAGATCAGTACCCATAGTACTCTTTTTCTAAAGTCATCCAATAAAATGGCTAACGGTCGGATTCTTTATTTCTCGATCGTAAAGTTAACTGGATGCATTAAATTCCTGGACTCTATCAAAATCAGAAGTACAAAATTCTTGATTATTAACATCCCCAGCCTCTATGGCTGTGAGGTTATAAAAGTTTCGCGTACAACTAAAAATTCAAGAGTCAAAACCCTAAGATAAAAAGTTTCAGATGAACAATAAAAACCCGAGATCAAGTTTTTTATGATAGTGGTACTTTTTCAGCATCGACTGATCATTGACGAAAGGAAAATAAGTGGCAGAGTTGTCATCTGAATCCCTAAGCTCTGCAATCTTTTTCCCTTCGCCCGATTTTTGTCCATATTGGGTTTTTCCGACAAGGTGTTTAATGATGTAGAGGGGAGGGTGAAAAAGATTAAAGATTTCACTTCCCGATCACTTCACGGTGAGTAATAGAAAAGTGTGGAGACTATCTGCATTAGTGAAAAATAAACTCGCAACGTGGGTCTATAAAATGGCAATACATGTCATTAAAGTAATGAGAAAAGTGAAGAACGATATGTAGAGATTATATGTTAAACGCCCTCGGGACCGAACATACTCGTACCATGCCTGTTAGCCTCGGAATTGATCATCATAGAACAACCCAGATCAAGTACGGGAGAATAACTCATCATTACTATTGAGGAAAGAATAAATTAAACACGAATTATATGGGATTTACCATCATTATGCTATCAGTTACAAATAAATTATGTAACGTACAATAAATATAATAAATGGTTGTAACGGGCAGAACAAGGCAATCAATTATGAAATTGACTCAATAGGAATGGGATTGACTCAACAGGTACGAGATTGACTCAACATGTACGAGATTGACTCATCAACAGGTATATGATTGACTCAACAGGTACGAGATTGACTCATCAGTTACGGAATTAACTCATCAGTTACGAATATTCAGCATTTACTCAGCTGTTACAAGTCTTCCAAAAGTAACGAATGGATGAGTAAATGCTCATAATAGACCCATAATTCAATGAGAATTGTTGCTTAGATCAAGTTCTATAAATAGATACACTTTATCACCCTTGTAATCATCTAGTTTTTTTTCTCTACAGTTCTATACATTGGAATTCATAGCATCTTGCTCCCAATTTAGCCATAGTTTAGCTCTTCAAGCTCTGTTCTGCTCATCATACTATCAAGGATCATCCAATAAGAATTATTTATACTTGTGTGTTCATATTATAATATCTGTCATTGAATTTATTTTTCTCTTCTCTATCACGTTGTATTAACAAAAATTTTTATCTTTCGGATTGAATCGGTTGCTTGTGAACCGTCATATAAAATTAATTGCTTTGACATTGAAATTAATTTTTTTGGGTTAAACAACATGAACTTAAAAAAGGTTTGTCTTATGTGAGAGTGTGGTTTTATTTGACCACCTTGATTAATGTGGTGTTAATGGATATATCATGAGATATATAATAAAATATTATTTATCTTAGTTAGCAAGCTCTGTCCAAACTAGTGAAAAGTTGTTTTCTTCTTAGATTTTGTACTTATTGACCATTACAATTTCATGAGTTTCTATTCATGCTGTAAAGGATATTGACACTTAGGTCACCCTACATATAATGGATTTAATTTAATTATATACATTGACTATAAATAATTTGTATAGTACTAACATGATGTTTTAACATGTTGAAGCATGGAATCTCAGTTGTTGTCCAGATTAATGATCTCACTTTTGGACAATACCAGTTGTTATTATTTAGGTCCTAATAGTGCAACATTTCTTTTAAACTATGAAAGTTAAACTCAACAATTTATATTTAACTTTATGTAATAATCATTGACTGCTTATCTCGAAAGAACGGTAAAAAACTTGATATTAGTATATTAAAATACACTAGTAGCTGTATAAAAAGCATCGCCAAATAGCATGACGAACTCATGTGAATTGTTCGAAATGAGAAGAAAAGAAGTAAAGAGAGTTATTTTCCGCTGCCAAGAAAAGAAAAAGGTTGTGGAAAATTTGAATTTCTACTGCCAAAAGCAAGAGTAAACCATGTGAACTGTTCAAAGAGAGAAGAGAAGAAGTAAAGAGAGTTAATTTTTCACTGCTAAGAAAAGAAGAAGGTTATGGGATATTTTAATTTCTACTGCCAATTAGCTAGAGTAACCCATGTGATTGCTTGAAGATGATAAAAGAAGTGAAGAGAGTAAAATATCACTGCCAAGAAAAGAAGATGGTTATGGAAAATAAAAATATAAATTTTTACTGCCAAATAGCAAGAGAAACCCATGTGAATTGTTTGAAAAACATAAAACAAGTAAAAAGAGTAATTAGTTATGTCTGCCAAGGAAAGAAGGTTATGGGTAACTTTAATTTCTACTGCCAAATATGGCAAGAGAAAACCATGTGATTTGTTTGAGAAGAGAAGTAAAGAAGTGATGGAGATTGGCACATGCACGGAGGCTGGATCTATTCTCCCAACGAGACATTTTAGAACCCTAGCATGGAAGCAAGCAAAATAGTTACTGGCATTGGCATTATTATAAATAGAGACGAACTATCAGACCAACGTAACTCATTCACCTCTACTTGCTTCTACGGTCTACTATAATTGCTTTCTCTCACAAGCCTTTCTAAGAAGACCAAATGTATTATTTCATTCTATTTGTCTTTGCATCTCTTTCTTCGTTGTTTTAACTAAAATTTGGCAATGTCTTGTTTCTCCTGATAAATGTTGATTTTAACAGAAGGAATATTTACATATGCAATATAATAAGCCAACAATTGATTATTTGAATGTTTTGCAGGACGGTAAGCTTTTTCTTAGCTTTGCTAGCGTCTTCAGCAATGTTGACAGCTATTATGGGCCAACAACCACAAAAATCATAATTCACAGCGCCACTGCTGAAGGTGCAGGTAAAATACATTAAGCAACAGAGAAAACAGAATCACCAACAGTGTGCCTAGATGGGATCCCTCCAGCATATCATCTTGATCAGGGATATGGTACTGGACTTCGCAGCTGGATCACCGCCGTTGATGTTAGTTACATTTACTTCTTCTTCTATTATTCATCTTCTTTTCATCTTTATCTTAACCAAGTAGCCAAATCTTCAATTATTTTGCTTTTTGTTAACTCTTTTGAAAAAGAAAATCGCACTGTTAGGGTGGTGGTTGGTGCTCTGGTATCTCTGATTGCCATAATCGTTCAAATAGCGGCTTAGGTTCTTCCACAAAGATGCTTCCACCACAAGTCACATTTTCGGGAATTCTTCATGACAAACCCAGAAGTAATCCAGGTGAAGCTATATAATCTTACTATTTTCTTGCTTTGTTCTTTTTCTTCGTATTTTAGCGGCTACTAATTTGTAAACGTATGAGTTGGCAGACTTTTACCATTGGAATGGAGTTAGGGTCAGATATTGCTGTGTCATCGTTCACAGGTGATGTTGAAGATGTTGATCCTGTGCTTCCCTAATATTGAAAAATAAATTGCAGTAGTATTTGTTTACAACTTTTCTGATATGAAATGTTTTCCAATCTACATTAGGATACCAAACTTTATTATAGAGGAGCAAGAATCTTCAGAGCCATTATGAATGATTTATCAAGAAAAGGAATGCAAACGGCTGAAAATGTAAGATTCAACTGATATCGCTCTCTAACCCCCATATAGTATAATACAAGTCACATACTAAATTACTATGGTACTTTACAACTTTTTTCCCAATTGGCTTAATTTTGAAACCAAAATGCATTTTATATGTAGGCAATCCTAAGAGGAACTTCAGCTGGAGGATTGGCTACAATCTTGAATTGCGATAAGTTCAAGTCTCTCCTTCCAAATGATGTAAGAGTAAAGTGCGTTGCAGATTCAGGCTTCTTCATCAATGCGTGAGCTCTTCTTGCTATATATGCGATAACTCAAGAAGTTAAATGATTTCGATGTCTTATTGATTTATGTCTATGCCGTTGAAACTCAAGCGTTTCATAATTTATGCAGCAAGACAATATCTGGTACTTTAGATATTCAAGATGAGTATTGGGGAGTGGTTACTTTACATGTGAGTCCCAGTGTTTTTTGTTTTAGTAAGATATATATATATATATATATATATATATATATATATATGTGTGTGTGTGTGTGTGTGTAAGGTAAAACAGAGCCCACTGAGCATCCCAGTTTTCCGAGAGGAGCCCCTCGTATCGGGGCTCGAGCAAAATACCTTCCCTCGGGGGCATCGGGACCACGTCCTCCGTGTCCGGTTCGAGCCTCAAGACTTCGGAGAGCACTACCAAACAGCTGCACATGACTAACAAAAGGCTGTGATGTCCGTGTCCAATCGGATATTACAGCATGAATCTCGGCCTCTATTGGCAGAAAATCAGTGATTAGCGAAACAGAAGATTTTTACCTTTCTTAGAATTGTAGTTAGGCTAAAACTCCACTACTATATAAAGAAGGAAGCTTATTATTCATAGCATACATTGTAACACGCATACCAAGGTAATTTACTTCTATTCTCTCTGTTATTCAAAGTTCTTATTTTTATTCATAAGTTCATAAGTGCATGCTCGGAATCGAAGGCAGGTTCCTCATTGAGCCATTAACCAAGCCCGGGATCACTCTTATCATTGGTTTGGTCATTTATCACATCTTTCATTTGCTTAATCTAACGTCATTAATCACTTGTATTGAATTAATTCACATATCCTTAAAACCGCATACAAATTAAATTATTATCCTTTTCTAAGTGTAAATAGTTTGGCGTCCACCGTGGGGCTAGGGATAATAGTGGTAATTTGATACAAATTTTCATAAAGCACTCTGTTTTACGCTTGTTCTTTAAGATTTTAATGTAAGGTCAAATTAAAAATGTCAAACTCTCAATGTGCTCACTTGAACGTTGATACTGAGTCTGGCCACCATGGCGAGAACAACAATGTAGTGCCCAGCAACGAGGTGCCCCCTGTTGACCCCAATGGAGTTCCAGTCGCGAACCCAATTGATGCCAACTCACATGTGGCCGTCGACGCAAACTTGCCTACCGACCTCGAAAACAACGTTTGCATGGGAGCCCGATCAATAGCCTGGGGTACACACGATAGCGAAGGCAATTTGATCAATTTACGGGTGATCTTTGAAATGTTACAAGCTCAACAGGTGGCGATAGCCTAGTTGCAGAACCAAAGTCACGCCCCCAGCATAGTTGAGCCCGAACCATCCCGGGAAAACACCCGCAAAAATAAACCAGCAATAGAAAGGTTGGGTGAAGTTGAACCTGGGACCAACCCCGAAATAATAAAGATGCTTGAGGAACTGACAAAGCGGGTGGAATCGGGAGAAAAGAAAATTGAAGCCAACGACAAAAAAGTGGAGACCTATAACTCCAGGGTTGATCAAATCCCAAGAGCACCCCCAATATTGAAAGGCCTGGATTCCAAGAAATTTGTCCAAAAGCCTTTCCCTCCAAGCGCAGCTCCGAAACCAATCCCAAAGAAGTTCTGTATGCCCAAAATTCTATAGTATAATGGGATCAAGGATCCAAATAAACACGTGACCACCTACACGTGTGCCATCAAGGGACATGACTTAGAAGATGACGAAATCGACTCGGTTCGGCTGAAAAAGTTCAGAGAAACCCTGTCTAAAGGAGCAATGATATGGTATCACAACCTACCCCCTAATTCCTTTGATTCGTTTGCTATGCTTGAAAATGCCATCGTAAAAGCTCATGCCTGGGCCATCAATGTCAGGACCCGAAAATCGGACCATTATATTTAAAGTGAAACAAAGAGATAATGAAATGCTCAGGGAATTCCTATCAAGGTTTCAAATGGAAAGAATGGATCTGCCTCCAGTTGTGGACGATTGGTCCGTTCAAGCATTCACTCAAGGACTCAACCCCCAAAGCTCCTTGGCTTCATAGCCGCTGAAACATAATTTGATAGAGTACCCGACGGTAACTTGGACTAACATCCACAATAGGTACTAATAGAAAATCAGAGTCAAGGATGATCAGCTCGGGGCCCCTCTCGGTCCGTGTATCCCATCATAACTAATGACAGGTCTAAAAGAGTCGTCGATTATGAACCAAGACCAATCAGAGTTTGGTATCAACCGTATAGCGGAGATCAAAGGGGCAACAGATACGGATGTAACCCTACGAGGAATGAAAAAAGAAATGATCAAGGTCATAATAGCTGGGGACTCATGAGAAAAAATAGTTTCGACATGCCACTCGGGGCCAGGGAGGGACCGAGGTTATCGGAATACAACTTCAACGTCGATGCGGCCGGCATCGTATCTACCATCGGATGCATCAGAGATACCTAGTGGCCTCGGCCATTGTAGTCTGATCCTGCCCAAAGAGACCCCAACTTGATGTGTAAGTATCATGGCACTCACGACCACAGGACCGAAGACTGCTGATAGCTAAGAGAAGAAGTGACCCGGCTATTCAATAACGGGCACCTCCGGTAATGTTTGAGTGATCGAACCAAAAATCACTTAAAGAATAGGGACTCCAACAAACAGACCGAGCAAGAGGAACCTCATCACGTCATCAACATGATAATTGGTAGAGTCGACGTCCCCCAGGGGCAAATGCTAAAGCGAACTAAGGTGTCCATTACAAGGGAAAAGGAAACCCGAGATTACATGCCAGAGGGGACCATCTCTTTCAACGATGAAGACGTTTAAGGAATCGTGAAACCGCATAACGGTGAACTGGTAATTTTTTTACTCATAAATAAATCTCATGTTAAGGATGTGTTGATTGATCCAGGTAGCTCAGCCAATATCATCAGATCGAGGGTCGTAGAGCAGCTGGGTCTGCAAGACGAAATAGTGCCTACGGTCCGGGTCTTAAACGGATTCAACATGGCATGTGAAACTACTAAAGGGGAGATAACCCTTCCAGTGAACACCGTTGGAACCATTTAGGAAATGAAGTTCTACGTGATTGAAGGGGATATGAAATATAATGCTCTATTCGGATGGCTATGGATTCACAAAATGAGGGTAATACCCTCGACACTACACCAAGCATTAAAGTTCTCCACACCGGGAGGGATCAAGACAGTTTACGGAGAGTGGCCCGCTGCAAAAGAAATGTTCGTGGTCGATGAGGTGATCCCGATGTCTGTGCTCTCGAAATCAAATAACCCAGAGTTGGTTAGGAAGGAAGAAACTAAATAGCAATCACCGACACCGGCTCTGACTGAACCGGAGAAGCAAGAGGCAGGCGAGGATAATGATTGCGGAGTTCCTAGGTCGTTCATCGCCTCTGACGATTCAGATGTCACCAAGTTGATGATCGAGGTGCTGGAGCAAGTCATATTGATCGAACACCTGCCCGATCGGAAGGTATACCTGGGTACGGGGTTGACTCCCGAGCTCAGGAAAAAACTCATTACATTACTTATAGATAACGTGGATTGTTTTTCTTTGTCCCATCTAGATATGCCAGAGATCCCGCCAGAAGTAACCACTCATAAGCTATGCTTGGATTTGAAGTTCCACCCGGTTAAACAGAAAAGGAGGCCTCAGTCTGAAGTCAAGCATGCGTTCATCAAAGACGAGGTATCCAAACTCCTTAGAGTAGGTTCCATTCAGGAAGTTTAATACCCGAATTGGTTGGCTAACATAGTAGTAGTGCCTAAAAAGGGAAATAAATTAAGAATGTGCGTAGATTACAAATACTTGAACAAGGCATGCCTCAAGGATTCTTTTTCTTTGCCTAACATCAATCGCATGATCGATGAAATAGCCGGACATGAGATACTCAACTTTCTCGATGCCTACTTCGGGTACAACCAAATCCGGATGGACTCGAGCGATCAAGAAAAAACTTCCTTCATCACTAAATTTGGCACCTATTGTTATAACGTAATGCCGTTCGGACTAAAAACTGTCGGTGCCACTTATCAACGCCTATAAACCGAATGTTTGAAGAACAAATAGGAAAATTAATGGAGGTTTAAATGGACGACATGTTAGTTAAGTCCCTGCGAGTAGAGGACCATTTGGAACATTTGCAGGAAACCTTCAACATACTAAAGAAATACAATATGAAGTTGAACCCGGAGAAATGCGCAATCAAGGTCAGGTCCGGGAAGTGTCTTGGATTCATGGTGTCCAACCGAGGGATCGAGATCAATCCCGACAAAATCAAAGCTATAGAAAACATCACTGTGGTGGACAATGTAAGGTCGTTCAGAGGCTAACCGGGTGCATAGCCGCCCTGGGCCGGTTCATATCAAGGTCCTCCGATAAGAGCCATCGATTCTTCTTGTTAGTGAAGAAGAAGAATAACTTTTTATGGACCCCGGAGTGCCAACAAGCTTTGAAAGAACTCAAACAGTACCTTTCGAGTCCGCCTTTGCTTCATACTCCAAAGGTAGACGAGCAGTTGTACCTGTACTTAGCGGTATCCGAGATAGTAGTAAGTGGATTCTTAGTCCGGGAAGATGAAGGTATGCAATTTCCTATCTATTATGTCCGTAGATTTCTAGGTGAGGCCGAAAAAAGTACCCTGCCCTAGAGAAATTGGAGCTCGCTTTGCTAAGCGCCTCCATAAAGTGGAATCCATATTTTCAATGCTATCCCATTTGTGTCGTAACTTCTTATCCACTAAGGAAATAATGCACAAACCCCAGTTCTAGGGATGATTGGCCAAATGGGTCGTAGAAATTAGCGGGTACGATATCGAATATCGACCCCGAACCGCCATAAAATCTCAAATTTTGGCAGATTTCGTGCCCGACTTCACGCCGGCCTTAATAATCGAAGTCAAAAAGAAATTATTGTTAACCTCGGGGACTTCCTCGAGAATATGGACCCTCTTTATGGACGGTACCTCGAACGCAAAGGGGTCTGGACTCGGCATCGTGGTGAAGCCGCCTACGGGTAACGTAGTTAAGCAATCTATTAGAACTGTGAAATTGACTAACAATGAGGCCGAGTATGAGGCCATGATTGCAGGTCTCGAATAGGCTAAAAGCCTGGGAGCTGAAGTGGTCGAAGCTAAGTACGACTCCCTCCTTGTGGTAAATCAAGTCAATGGGACATTGGAAGTGAATGACGAATGAATGCGAAGGTACTTAGACAAATTATAGGTAACGCTGCATCGATTCAATGAATGGACATTACAGTACGTACCCCGGGATTAAAATAGCAAAGCCGATGCTCTGGCTAACTTGTGGTCATCGGTTGATGACGATGAATTCAGCTCAGGATCAGTCGTACAACTCATTAAATCGGTAGTGGAAGAAGGCAATGCCGAGATAAACTCAACGAGTTTAAATTGGGACTAGAGAAACAAGTATATAGACTACTTGAAGGCTGGGAAGTTTCCCTCAGATCCTAAAGAATCGAGAGCTTTGCGCACAAAGGCAGCTAGGTTTAGCCTGTCCGAAGGAACTCTATTTAGAAGAACGTTCAATGGCCCACTCGCTATATGTTTGGGGTCGGGGGACAGAGAATATGTTCTAAGGTAAGTTCACGAAGGCACCTACGAAAATAATATGGGGGTAGAATCCTTGGTTCGTAAGCTAATCAGAGCCAACTATTACTGGATCGACATGGAGAAAGATACGAAGGACTTTGTACGGAGATGTGACGGCTGTCAGAGGCATGCACCAATGATCCATCAACCCGAAGAGCTACTACCTTCGGTCCTGTCACCTTGGTCGTTCATGAAATGGGAGTGGACATTGTCGGTCCCCTGCCGTGGGCACCCGGTAAGGCTCAATTAATACTGTTTATGACTGACTATTTTTATACGTTGGTAGAAGCTCAAGCGTTCGAGAAGGTCCAAGAAAAAGATGTCATCGACTTTATTTGGGACCATATAATATGCCGATTTGGTATATCGCCCGAGATAGTGTGTGATAACGGGAAGCAGTTCATCGGCAGTAAGGTAAGTAAATTTTTCGAGGACCATAAGATCAAAAAGATCTTGTCAACACCCTATCACCCAAGGGGAACAGACATGGGAAGTCTATGAACAAGACCATACTCCAAAACCTTAGGAAAAGGTTGACCTTGTCGAAAGGAAAATGGAAGGAAACTTTTCCCGAAGTCTTGTGGGCATAACGTACGACCTCTAAATCTTATACTGGGGCCACTCCATTTTTGTTGGTCTACGGTGCAGAAGCACTAATACCGATCGAGGTGGGAGAACCAAGCCTCAGGTTTCGATATGCGACCGAAGAATCAAACGGTGAGGCCATACGCACAAGCTTGGAACTATTGGATAAGAGGCGTGAGGCCGCCATAGTCCGGTTGGCCTCCCAGAAATAGTGGATATAAATATACTACAACCGAAGAGACAACCTCCGGCACTATAATATCGGAGACTTGGTGTATAAAAAAGTAACACTTTGATGGTAGGCTATAATTACGTGTTTTAGTCACTTATTACACTCGAATTCACTGCACTTTATTCATGTTTGAGCTTTAGTTGATAGTGTTTTGCACTTATTATGTGTTTTATGCCTTGTAGGAGTGATTACGAGCTATGTAGATGTTATGGAATGAATTTAAGCTATTTGGAGCTTTGAAGTCTGAGTAAAAGCCCAAGGGATTAAGCCGGGATCGTGTTCGGGGGTCGAGGACTAAGTCTGGACGTCAGAAATTGTGTTTTGGTCCGTACTCTGAGAATTTCCCACTACCGCAGCGCGTGGGGATCCGCGCTTGTGCAATCCTCTATTGCATTTCAGAAATTAGCTCTTTGGATTTCCCCACTAATGCCCCGCATGGCGCGTTACCCCATGCGATACGCCTGTGCAATATTTACAGAGTAATTTTTCTATTTTGGCTAGGAGAAGGTGATTTCGTCTGGGCCCGACACTACTTGGTATAAATACATAGAAAAACGTTATTTTCTGGACCTTTGACATACTTTAGGAGGAGTTGGAAGAATACAATCACAAGGATTTCATCTATTTAGGGTTTGATGGATTTGGTGTATTGATAATTGTTGGTGAATTATAACTCTAGTTCTATGTATCAAAGCATTTTTGGATGATTTAACTGTTGCATCTATATTCACTTGGTCGTGTAATCGAGAGAGGCATAACTTGCAATATCTTTGCATTATATTGTTGGTTGAGTTCCTTAATTCTTCTTATTAATCGAAAGAGGCTAGTTGAATCATTAATTAAACCTAGTTAGGAGAATAATCAAAAGAGGTTTTCCTAAAGACCAATCAACTACATTCTTGCATATCTTCACGTGCTTAAATTGGTTCATCTTGTGAGGTTAAAACTTGATCGAGAGAGGTATTTTTGCTGAACGTTTGAACTAATATTTGAGTGAATTCGAGAGACTCACTTAAACATTAGAAGTAAATTACCTAGAGTAAGATCCCAAACAATTATCTTGCATCTATCCTATCAACCCCTATTTTCTCCCATTGATAACTTCCTTTCCTACCTTTGGTTTGATTGTCATTAGTCAATAGCTTTAGATTATCTGTTAATTGTAGTTAGAAATCATAGAAATCTCAATTGTTGATCATCTTGGATACCAATCAAGCTAGAAACTACAAGAATACTATTTAAATCCAATCCATGTTGATATGATATTGTACTATACTATATTTGACTAGCGAACATAATTTAAGTGTGTGTTTCTAGCTCGTCAAATTTTAGCGCAGTTGCCGGGGATTGGCAATCAATAGTGTTTGATATAGTTTGTAGTTCTAATTCAGGAATTTGTCTTTTTATTTTATTTAATTTTTTCCTTTTTACGTTTGGTGTTCTTTGACTGTGCGCAGGTTACAGGTTGAGGTTGGTGCATGACTCAAACTTATGCGAAGGAAATGCTACCATTTGAGCCAGAGATAGAAAAACAACAGCGACAACTGAAGAAGGAAAGAAATCTCACCGAGACGTTAGAAAAGGTTGGGCAATCCTCAACCAAAGAAACTATGGATGGAAATGATGATGATAGTGTAGATTTGGCTGCAAGAGAAGCAGCCCAACAATGAGAAAAAGTTGCATGGGATGCTGAGGAAGCAGCTATTAGAGATGCACAAATTATCTACGAAGAAGAGATGGGTCGGAGAATTGCTCAAAATCAACCCTTGGGTGTAGACCAATTCGAAAATATAGCTCCCATGCTTGGGAGACCACTTGGCTATTATGCTAGACCAATCTACAATCAAGGATTATCAAGTGTTAGACCACCTCCAATTGCAGCTAACAAATTTGAGTTAAAGCAAGGGTTGCTTCAAACCTTTCAGAATTGTTGTGTCTTTTGAGGGAAGCCAAATAAAGATCCAAATACACATCTAATGGACTTCGAGGAGATTATGAACACCTTTCAATATAATAGTGTGTCATGAGATGCAGTGTACTTGAGGGTATTCCCCTTCACACTCAAAGCTGATGCAAAGCAATGGCTTCGAAGCTTACCCACGGGATCGATTAGAACATGGGAGGAGATGACCAGCAAATTTCTTGATAAATATTTCTCCTATCCTTGGAAGTGGATACTTATTCTTAATAGTTACCTTCTTCAGTTGCCTATAATAGATACACATCCTCAGCAAGCTGTCTTTCTTCCGCACAAACAGTACCGGTGCACCCCAAGGTGAAGTACTGGGTCTGATGAAACCTTTTCCCAATAAATCTTTTAACTGCTCCTTCAAATCCTTCAATTCGGCAGGTGCCATTCTATACGGAGGGATGTATATTGGTTGAGTTCCCAGAAGCAAATCGATGCCAAAATCAGTCTCTCGCTCTGGGGGAATACCTGGAAGTTCATTTGGAAATACATCTGCGTACTTTTTTACTACTGGAATAGACTGAAGTGTCGGTATCTCAGTATCTATATCTCTAACTCGCACAATATGTTAAATGCACCCTTTTGTGATCATTTTCCTCGACTTCAGATAGGAAATAAACCTACCTCTAGGTGTCGCTGTATTACCTACCCACTCAAGGACTGGCTCACCCAGAAAATAAAATCTAGCTATCTTTGCTCGACAATCAAGTGTGGCATAGCAAGCTGCCACCAGTCCATGCCCATGATAGCATCAAAATCCAATATCTCTAGCTCAACTAGGTTGGCTGAGGTCTGACGACCACAAACTGATACCGTACAACCTCGGTAAACCCGTCTAGCAATAATCGATTCTCCGACCGGTGTAGATATTGCAAAAGGATCACTTAGTATTTCAGGCACTATACCAAACTTCCCCGCGATAAATGGGGTAATATACGATAAAGTAGATCCTGGGTCTATCAAAGCATAAGCATCGTGAGAGCAAATGGTTAATATACCTGTCACAACGTCTGGTGAAGACTCCTGGTCCTGTCGACCCGCTAAAGCATAGATACGGTTCTGATTACCACCTGAACTGGAACCTCTACCTCTTCCTCGACCTCTACCAGCCGAAGANCATGCCCATGATAGCATCAAAATCCAATATCTCTAGCTCAACTAGGTTGGCTGAGGTCTGACGACCACAAACTGATACCGTACAACCTCGGTAAACCCGTCTAGCAATAATCGATTCTCCGACCGGTGTAGATATTGCAAAAGGATCACTTAGTATTTCAGGCACTATACCAAACTTCCCCGCGATAAATGGGGTAATACACGATAAAGTAGATCTTGGGTCTATCAAGGTATAAGCATCTTGAGAGCAAATGGTCAACATACCTGTCACAACATCTAGTGAGGATTCCTGGTCCTGTCGACCCGCTAACGCACAACTACGATTCTAGTTACTACCTGAACTGAAACCTCTACCTCTGCCTCGACCTCTACCAGTCGAAGACTAAGACTCGTGCCCTGAAGGATGCACAAACATAGATGATCCTGTTGCTGAATTCGCTGGTTGCGCCATACCCCCAGAATCTCTATTTGGGCAATCTCGCATCATATGCCCCGGACGCCCACATGTATAACAAGCATCAGAACCTGCTCGGCATTGGCCCAAGTGTCCTCTACCACAGATGTCACACCGCGGAGGAAATGACCATGTCTGCGCAGAACCTCGCTGNTGAGGATTCCTGGTCCTGTCGACCCGCTAACGCACAACTACGATTCTAGTTACTACCTGAACTGAAACCTCTACCTCTGCCTCGACCTCTACCAGTCGAAGACTAAGACTCGTGCCCTGAAGGATGCACAAACATAGATGATCCTGTTGCTGAATTCGCTGGTTGCGCCATACCCCCAGAATCTCTATTTGGGCAATCTCGCATCATATGCCCCAGACGTCCACATGTATAACAAGCATCGGAACCGGCTCGACATTGGCCCAAGTGTCCTCTATCGCAGATGGCACGCCGCAGCAAAAATGGCCATGTCTGTCCCGAACCTCACCGTCGCTGCAAACTTGATGCCTGTGAGCTTTCACCTGGTCCTGACTGAGTATAGCGGTCATACCTGTAACCCTGTAGCTGAGGTAGTGGAGGTCCAGGTGGCCGTTCGAAGTACTGGGGCTTGTAACTACCCTGAGACTACTCCTGAGACCTGGCAAATCTCATTCTCTTACGCTGCCCTGAGTCAGTCCTCTCCGTACCCTACTGTCGATGCCTACCCCTTTCTATATTCTGAGCAAATTCCTGAATCTAGGAGATATCCATACTATCTTGTAATGCAGCAGTGGCACATGTCTTGGTCAACTCTGGGGCCAACCCTACTATAAACCTGTGAATTATCTCCCGCATAGTAGCAACTATGGATGGTGCATATCTAGCCAATGAGTTAAAACGGAGATTATACTCTCGAACACTCATATTGCCCTGCTTGAGGGCTAGAAACTGATCGACTCAGGCCTGTCGGATCTCTCGCGGTAAGTACTTGTCAAGGAAGGCATCTGAAAAATTCTCCCAAATAGCAAGAGGTGCATCACGTCCCCTGGACCTTTCCCATCCCTCGTGCCAAAGGATGGCTATATCTTGGAGTCGAAAAGCTGCTAGCTCAACTGCCTCGTTCTCCGTGGCATGCATAACCCGAAAGATCCTGTGAAGCTGATCCATGAAATCCTGCATGTCCTCCCTCTGATCTGTCCCTGTGAACTCTAGGGGACTCAAAGCAATAAACTCTCAGACACTTGAACTCCCAAATCCCTCAGAAGGTCCTGCACTAGCGAATGCCCTAGCCTGTTGTTGGGTAGCTACCAACTGTGCCAACAAATACACCGCACTCCTTAAGTCCTGATCTGATGGAAGCGGAGGGGAAACTGGATGTGCGGTCTTCCTGGGAATCTCTTCAGGTGGCGGAGGAGCCGGTAATGGATGGGTAGGGGTCTCTTCCTCGGCCTCAGATTGGGCCCCATCTACTAGGGGTACCCTGCTAGTCCCCTCACCTACTACTGTTTCTCTCCTCTGGCTAGCCGTAGTTTTCCTAGTTACCGTCATCTGTGCATGCAAATGCCAACACGTAAGTTTAACTCAGATTTCCTATAACTCAGTTTTACAACACGATTTAAATTTGAACGAAGGCTAACCAACTCCTAGATGCCCTGCAGTCCCCTGCTTATATAATGTGGTGCACCACACATCTATAAACAAGACCCTACTAGACACAGCTTGTAGACTCCCTAGGACAGAATTGCTCTGATACCACTTTTGTCACACCCTGAGCGTGGGGGCAAGACCTGCACCAGTACCTCACCTATCCTTGCGTACCACTTGCGAATAAGAGACTCTGAACATGTAATGTAATACTTTGGCCATGGGCCACATTACAAAATAATGTGCGATGAAAAATATAAAACTGAATAGAGACTACCGTTGACTAAATGCCAACATAAAGCTGGGCCGGCAAGGCGTCATAATTACTACAACTGAAAAAACCAACAAAATATACGTACAGGGCCTACAAGCCCAACATACTACACTAACTGACAGGATATGTCTACAAGCCTCTACTGATAGATATACTGTGATCGGAATAGGGCCCCGACCTTCCCATAACCTATCTACATATATACACAAGATGTACACAAAACTTCTAGACCCGGCAACTCCGAAGGACGGGGAGCTTACCGCTAAAGCTGAACTCGAGCAACACCTACTGAGGAGGTCTACCCATCTGTCTGTCTGAACCTGTACGCATGAAATGCAGCGCCTCTAGAAAGGGACGTCAGTACGAAATAATATACCGAGTATGTAAGGCAATATACTGAAAGCTGAAACTGAACTGATAATATTATAACTGAAAGCAACTGGGGGTCAAAAATAATCTGAAGATATGCTCACCTGCTGATACTTACTCTATTCTCTCAATATAGTAAGTAAAATATCTGTCCGGCCTTATAAAGCTCGGTATATGTATATAACTGCTCTGCCGTAGTAGGCTCACTCATAGGCGCTCGACCATACTAGGCTTTGTATCTCAGCCAACTGGGCTCGCTCATAGGCGCTCAGCCATAGTAGGCTCGGTATATAACTTACCATCTGATCAGAGGTTGCCCAATAGGGGCCTGCCCATCGATTATAGCTCGATGGTAATGAAATTACTGTAATAGTGTATATATAGACTCTCTACTCTATTGACTGGAAAAAAAAAATACTCAAATGAATATGAAGTCCCGATAAAGAGATTATTGTAACTTACAAAACTAGAAAATATACTTAAATTCCGGGATATGAATTTTTCTTTATGCTTCGTTATCAAACTCGTGTGATTACGAGATTATGCCAAAATAAAAGAAGAGCTTAGCCTTAATATATCTGGAGTAGGAAAAAATCCGTATGATGTTCTTGGAAAAGGTTGCACCGTACTCCTTTAGAATTGCAAAATTTTACGTTGCTACAGTTCTAAAATTTTCCTTGGACTGTTGAAGATTTACGTTGCTACAGGCCTTAACCACGTTACTTAATGTGTAAAAATTCTTGATGGAATTGTTGAAACTTTTAGGAATTCTTTAGTGTTCATATTGTAAGGATTTAGTTGAAGATTTTTGTAAGAAATCTCTTTTGAGCTAATATCAGATTGTAGTATTTTTGCCTTGAAAAACGTTAGTATGAGGTGTATTTTAATTAGCACCTTAAATTTCCACCTACCCAACATGACTAATGAGTCATTTGGTTTGGGTGTTGGTTGCTGCCACATAGGGTGGGGGAAGTTTTTTTTTTTAATCTTATCCTATAATTAATAATTAATTAGGTATTATCCCGCTACCCGATAATTAACTAATTATCCACATAATTAAGAATGATCTCAAATTACTTAAAATTCTACTTATTTTTAATATACTTTATACATCATATTATCACGGTCATATGGTACCTTGTATGGTACTAGTCCATAAGTATCGAGTATTATAGCTCAGACCGTATTTTATCCCAAATCAACAACCTTCAACGAAACTCATTTTCTTTAATTCGTGTACCCTTTCCTTTATGGCACTTACTTATTGCTTGTTATAAATAGCATAAACATGCTAACCTCAAGATAATCTCATCCCCGAGTATATGTCAATTAATTGAAGACGAAACTTTAACGTACGAGAAACGCGAGATGTAAAAACCTAACCCCGAAACTACACGTGCGTGTGTAGAAGTGATTGAGGGGTTAATCCCCGTGTTAATGTGATGAGATTGTTTTCCCTTATATGGGATGAGAATGATATGTTGAGATGTTTCCCCTTGAATGGGAAGAGATTATTGTTAACGACATGTTATGTGATGTCGACTCACACGATATTATGGTGAGACAGCTTAGCCGATCGGGTTGAGATTGGACGCCATGAGGCACATGGTAGTATTGTGAGTTGATGTCTCGCGGTGAGACGGCTTAGTCGGTCGGGCTGAGATCGGACTCCATGCTAAAAACACGTTGGTGTATAGGTGATAAGTATCTCCCAACTTACAATACTAAAACTTACCTTAAACTTACCTTTCCCCTAACTTGACACCTTGATACTTCTTGGGTCTCTTATTAATTTCATGTTTTCTTATCCCCTTACTTTTACTCATTTTATTGAGAGGGTGTTTAGTTTTACATACTAGTACTATTCTATATGTACTAATGTCTATTTTGCCGGGGGAGCTGCATCTTTAATGGATGCAGGTGGTATCGATCAGTGATAGCAGCACACCCTCTCCTCAGCTGACTTCTTGAGCTCCACTTCATTTTGGGGTCATGTATCTCTTGTCCTTTGTACATAGCGTTTTGAGGTATATCGGGGCCTTGTTGCCGGCACTGTCGTATCACTCTTTATTTCTGTTAGAGGCTCCGTAGACATAGTGTGGGTTGTATATGTTTTTGGGAAGGTTAAACTAAAAATGTTGTAATCGTATCATCTGTTCCACTTTAACTATGATTGTACAATATACTATTTTGGAGACTTGTTAATGACGTAACTAATGGAAATGATATGTAGTTATTCACATGACCTCCTACTGTCTAATTAATGAAATGTATTCTTCCATTTATTCATGGGTGAGTTGGGTAGACGGCATTGTGCATGCTTGCTCGACCAGGGTAACTCTGCGCAGTCGTGCTCCCCGAGGTCGGGGCATGATAGGGTGATTGTGGATAGTTTGACCAAGTTAGCTCATTTCTTTCATGTGGTTACTACTTACTCTTTGGAGCATCTGGCTCAGGTTTACATTCGCGAGATTGTCAGGCTTCATGGTGTGACGGTATCTATCATCTTTGACTGGGGTACGCAGTTTACATAGCGATTTTGGAGAGCCGTACATCATGAGTTGTGTACTCGGGTGAAGTTGAGTAAAATATTTCACCCTCAGATGGACGGACAGTCCTAGCACACTATTCATATTTGGAAGATATGCTTCGTGCGTGCGTGATGGATTTTCGAGGTGCTTGGGATCAGTTCTTTCCACTTGCGGAGTTTGCCTACAACAACAGTTATCAGTTCAACATTCAGATGGCCCCATATGAGTCTTTGTATGGTAGGCAGTGCCAGTCCCATGTTGGTTGGTTTGAGCCGGGTGAGGCAAGACTATTGGGTACAGACTTCGTTCAGGATGCTTTGGAAAAGGTTAAATTCATTCAGGATCGACTTCGTACATCCCAATCTAGACAGAAGAGCTATGCGGATTGGAAAGTTCGCGACGTTGCATTTATTGTTGGGGAGCGGGTCTTGCTCTGCATTTCGCCCATGAAGGGCGTTATGAGGTTTAGGAGGAAGGGCAAGTTGAGCTAGTGGTATATCAGGTCTTTAGAGATTCTTGAGAGGGTTGGAGAGGTGGCTTACAGACTTGCACTACCACCTAGTCTCTCTGTAGTTCATCTAGTGTTCCATGCTTTAATGCTCCGAAAGTATCACGGCTATCCGTCTTATGTGTTAGACTTCAGCTTAGTCCAGTTGGACAAGGATCTATCTTATGTGAGGAGTCGGTGGCCATTTTGGACAGGCAGGTTCGAAAGTCGAGGTCAAAGAACATCGCTTCAGTGAAGGATCAGTGGAGGGGTCAGCCGGTCGAGGAGGCGACTTGGGAGCCTGAGCATGATATGTGCAGCTGTTATCCTTGTCTTTTCACCACTTCGGGTATGTCTCTATACTCGTTCGAGGACGAACAATATTTTAAGAGGGGGAGGATGTAACGACCCGATCGGTCCTTTTGAGAGTGCTAGGCCCTATCCCCTATTTATTGCTTCTTCTATCTCATATTGTGGTTACTTGACTTGCCGGGGTGCTTGGTGTTGGTTTCGGGAGAGTTTCAGAGTAGAATGGGACACATAGTCCCTAAATTGAAAGTTAAAGTCATAGGAGTCGACCGTAGTTCGAATTATGTGAAGACGACTCCGGAAAGAAGTTTTGACGGTTCCAATAACTCTGTATGATGATTTTGGTCTTAGGAGAGTGTCCGGATTTTGATTTGGAGTTCCGCAGGTCATTTATGTGTTAATTGGCTAAAGTTGGAAAATTGGAAGATTTTGGAAGGTTTGACCGGGAGTGGACTTTATGATATCGGGGTCAGATTCCGATTCCGAAAGTTGGAGTAGGTCCTTAATGTCATTATGACTTATGTGAAAAATTTGAGGGATTTCAGAGGAAGCATTTGGGTAAGGATTCTTGACTCGTTTTTTAATTAATTCCTACAAATCTATTATTATTTTCATCATTTAATTAGTGTTTTTAGTTGGAAGTTTGGGGGAAAATTGGAAAAACTTCTTAGGCTAAAATTGGGGATTTGAAAGGCAATTTAAGGTCGCATTTGAGTAATTCTTGTATGGTTGGACTCGATATCGAATGGGTATTCAGATTTTATGATTTTGGTCAGGTTCGGAGACGTGGGCCCAGGTCAATGTTTTGGAGCAATTTTTCAATTCTTTGCTAAAGTCATAATTTCATTATTTAAATTAGTTTCCTATAGTTATATTTACAATATGAAATTATTTTGGCTAGATTTGAGTCGATCGGAATTGAAAAATCGAATGAAAGGCCTTCTTATTTATTGATTGAGTGAGGTTTGAGGTAAGTGACTCGTCTAACCTTGTGTAGGGGAAATTGTTATTAGGATTTGGTATTGTTGTGACAATTTGTGATATGTGAGGGCCGTGTACGCGAGGTGACGAGTGCGTACATGGGCTAAATGTTGAAATTTCGGTTTTATCTAAGTAGTTTCCTTTTTATGCATTAACTGAGTTACTTTAGCATGTATAGTCATCATGTTTAGCCTAATTTCACCTGTCTTCTTGTCTTATCTATTATTTGCAACTTGTACTACATGCTTAGAATTACCTGCTTTCTTGATTCCATATTTCTTATTTAACTGGGGGATTCTTTACTTGAAATCTCTATCCTTGAAATATCGTTGTTTCAGTTGTTATGTTTTGGTTTCCGTAATTATTATTGAGATGATTGTTTGGTTGTTGCACGAGGTTTCTGTCGTGCAGTTGTTATTGTTTGCACGAGGTTTCTGCCATGCCGTTGTGATTATTGATACGCATACGATAGACATCAAAACAAAATATGATGGCTCCTGTGGTGATGTAAGGAAAGATTGTGGGTTATTTACTTTTGAGACTACGAGGCGGTACCTCGGGAGTGCCCCTGTTCATTTCCTCTATTTGTTGTATTGGTCGTTGTTGTCTTTCCTTAACTTGTAAAATTTTTTCTTTTCTTTCATGTTATATTTGTCTTTCTTTTTTTCATGTTATTACCTTTCGTAAATTCTCATTCATTCACTTCTCTGTCATTTCATTATATTAGTTTATCTTTTGCCTTGTTTCTTATTATTTCCAGTATGGTCCTGACCTGACATCGTCACTACTCTATCGAGGTTAGGCTTGACACTTACTGGGTACCGTTGTGGTGTACTCATACTACGCTTCTGCACATATTTTTTTCAGATCCAGGTACTGCCTACCAGACCAGGTACTAGTGAGCTAGTCCGTACGTGGAGACTTCAAGGTGCATCTGCCAGCGTCCGCAGACCTCAGAGTCCCCCTTTGTCTTTATTATGTTGTTTCCTTATCCTCATTAGACTCTGATGTATAGGGATATTTAGTATTTCTCTTTAGAGCTTGTAACTTATATCTACCGGGTTTTGGGAGTTGTTATACTTGAGTTGCAGATTTTATTTATTACCGTTGTTGGCGTTTGAGTTTTACCTTAATATTTTAGTTATCCCGCATACTTGTTAGGATTACCTAGTCTTAGAGACTAATTGTCGCCACGACATTCTACGGAGGGAAATTGGGGTCATGACAGAGATGTCCATGCCCAATCGGATATCACGGCATGAATCTCGCCTCGTATCGGCAGAAAATCAGTGATTAGTAAAACGGAATATTTTTACCTTTCTTAGAATTGTACTTAAGGTAAAACTCCCCTACTATGTAATGGGGGAAGCTTATTATTCGTAGCATATATTGCTACACGCATACCAAGGCAATTTACTTCTATTCTCTATGTTATTCAAAATTCTTATTTTTGTTCATAAGTTTTTCATAAGTGCAAGCTCGGAATCGAAGGCAGGTTCCTTATTGAGCCATTAACTGAGCCCGGGATCACTCTTATCATTGTTTTGGTCATTTATCACGTTTTTCACTTGCTTAATCTAACGTCATTAATCACTTGTATTGAATTAATCTACATATCCTTAAAACCGCGTACAAATTGAATTGTTATCCGTTTCTAAGGGTAAATAATAAGGTTAATAATTTGTAATTGCAAGTTAAAATTCATTTGCTTTAATATTTCTGTTTCTTCTTGTTTAAAGGATCGGCTATGAATTTGCCTCCATCTTACACCTCTATAATGGAACCAAGTCTGGTAAGAATTTAAGTTTTAATTTGGAAACAAAAAACTTTTCCTTGTGCTATATTTTTATTGCCCTCTAGTAACATTAGTTTTCCTTAATGATGGTACAATGTTTTTTTCCTCGAAGTGTTGTTCCATACGTTCAGACTCCACTTTTCATAATCAATTCACACTATGACTCTTGGCAGGTCAAAGATACAAATGCCAGTTTCTTTCCTTTAATTTGTTTTGTCTTTATTTTCTTTAAAATTTATCTCTTTCCTTTTGATAATTCAAAATACTAATTCCAGGTTAGTAACATTTTGGTTCCTAAATACCTCGATCCTCGGCGTGTCCGGAAACATTGCAAGAGTCATATAAGTAACTACACATTTAGCCAGCGTATGATCATTCAAGGTTGGATTAATAATACATACCTTCCAATTAGATAAGTAATGGCTTCTGCTTTAATTCTTTTTGTTTCATTTGTTTTGTTTTTGTTATTGAATATAGGTTACAGAGTGGAGTTCTTGAAGGCATTCTTGGGACTCACCCCTTCGTTTACGAGGGGTTATTTCATAACCTCTTGTTATTCCCATGATCAAATTGTATGGACGAGTTACTGGTTCAGTCCTACCTCTCCAAGAGTACTTAATAAGGTAATCTTTCTTTTGTTTTATCCATAGAATGTTTGAATACATGTGTTTTTTTTGTCTTTGGATTTATCATGTGTCTATCATTCGTAATTTTAATTTACGAGTTAATAATAGATTTTGTTGTAATATTTTATCTGTGTACACAATTGTAGAAGTTGTTGCAGATTGGTACTTTGATAGAGCAGGGTTCCATCAATACATAGACCCATATCCATGTGATAGAGATTGCTTGTGAACTTCATGAAACTTATTTAAGTAGTCTTGTGCTAAATGCTCTGCTGAGCTGTGTAGAAGTACTGTTCCAGTATTCAGTGAATGAAAAATTAACTTTTGTTTAGATTTCAATTACCGTTTCTTTCGCTGAGTATGAAGTTCTTGCCATTGATGAGTATATGTATCAAACAATATTATTGGCAAAGTTGGCTTTGTTATTTCACAGCTTTCTTTAAAATCTATGAAAGAATAGAAAGTCAGACAAAGTTAATGAAATGAAGGAATAAAAGGATAGATAAAACTTGCCTACCCCGTCCTTCTAATATTCCAAATATGGTCGGTTATTTTTTTAAAACATATATCAAAAGCCATCTGCCACGACCCAAAACTCAACATGTCGTGATGGCGCCTATCATGGTACTAGGAAAGCCGACAACTCAGACATTACCAACACTTTCAAATTTTTAACATATTCTAAAACAAGTTTAAATACGTAAACTCTCATATAACTGGATAAAACGTCATAACTAAATACAAAAGTTTCCCAAAACCAGAGTGTCACTCAGTATATGAGCATCTATATAATGACATTGTCGGATACACTGTCTAGAAAGTAGAACTGAATAAATAAAATTGAAAGATAAGGGGAGGAGAGTCAAGGTCTGCGGACGCCATAGCAGATACCTCGATGATCTCCGTACAGGTAAAACTCCACGATCAACAATCACTATGCCCGAAAATGCCTGGATCTGCACACGAGGTGCAGAGTGTAGTGTGAGTACAACCAACTCAATAAGTATCGGAATTAAACAAGTCAAGGTAAGAGAAGTTTAAATTATTTAGGATACTAGTTGATTTGTGATTCATAAGTATAAATCATAAGGCTTCGTGAGAAGAATATCCGTGTGTGCATGTGCACTATTTATCAAATACCTTGCTCAAACAGTATTATGGCATGTAGAGGGAAGTAATACGTAAATAAAATAAATGATCAAGGAAAATATAAATTCCAAATACTGCACGGACAACTCACGTGCTACACGGACAACTCACGTGCTGCACGGACAACTCACGTGTTGCACGGACAACTCACGTGCTGCACGGACAACTCACATGCTCACAATAGAATCTGCACGGATAACTCACGTGCGACACGGACAACTCACGTGTCAATAATATTAATATATGGATCCGCATGGACAACTCACGTGCTTCACGGATAACTCACGTGTCAATAATATCAATACATGAATCAGCTGAGACAGCTCATGTACTGCACGGATAACTCACGTGCCAATAACATAATCCGCCCAGCATAGCCGTATGCCCACCCTAAAAATATCATACAGAAGCAATAAAGCAAGTATGCATGTATATGATGAATGAAATAAGATTCTCATGTCCTTGGACTGATGTAAATAACATGCTAAAGTGTAGGCATGTGCAAAGTGTGCTATCGTAGCCCAAACCGGTAATTTCATCAATGAAAAGCATTTATCAAGTTCATTCAGGGATTAAACCTCTAAGTAGTCTCATCACGTCTCAATTAGATCGCACAAACTATTACAACATGTTAGATATCAAAGCATAAAGGTTGACAGTCATTTCCGTGCTTATAAGAGCCCGAGCATAACCCAAACATGAATATACAATCCCGGTGCCCGCATATGGGATCATCCCCACGCCTGTGCACACCCAAAAGCACGTGGCTGTCACAACAATTCAGGCAAATAGTGCCTCAACCGAGTTTAAATACGATACTTACCTCAAACCGAGAAAATCTCTACTCCAAAAAGCCCCTGCCTCGCGAATCCATTCAACTACGAGTACAACCATACTAAATTTACCAAAATCTAACACCAAATCCTCACTAAAATCCCCAAATTAAACTCTCCAAATCCCTAGCCTCAAACTCCCAAAATTTCACCTCAAAACACACAAACTAGGTGGGAAATTTAATAGGGAAACAATATTATTGAATAAAAATGATCACAAGTGACTTACCTCAAGAAATCCTTCAAAATCCTTCTAAATAATCGCCTTAGACCGAGTTTCAAAAGTCCAAAAATGAGAAATATCATGAAGCCCTCGAATTTAATGTTCTGCCCAGTGCCTTCGCACCTGCGGAAGCGCTTCTGCGACCCTCGATCCGCTTGTGCGAAGACAGCTAACACTCCCCTTCTCTGCATCTGCGGAGCCTTGCTCGCACCTACGGGCTCGCAGATGCGGAAGACCGCTCGCACCTGCGTCACACCCCAGGCCAGCCTAGCTCCGCTCCTGCGCTACATCAGCCGCACCCGTGGCCAATATCCCCGTAGGTGCGAGCACACCAGAAGGATCCTAGCTTCAGCAATATTCTAAGTCCCATTTTCGATCTGATAACAATCTGAACTCCACCCGATGCCACCGAGACCTCTACCAAATACACCAACAAGTCCTAAAATATGATACAAACTTAGTAGAGCCCTCAAATCGCATCAAATAACATGAAAAATATGAATCGTACACCAATTCAAGCCTAATGAAAATTAAGGAATTCCAACTTCTACAATCGATGCCGAAACCTATCAAATCAAGTCCGATTGACCTCAAATTTTGCACACAAGTCATAAATGACATAACAGACCTATTTCAACTCCCTGAACCAAAATCTGAGCCCGGTAACCACAAAGTCAACACTTGGTTAAATTTGTAAATTTCCAACGCTTCGAATTTTCCAACTTTCGCTATTTCAAGTCTAATTTAACTACGGACCTCCAAATCACTATCCGGAGACACTCCTAAGCCAAAATCACCCAACGGAGCTATCAGAATTATCAAAACTCTATTCCGGAGTCATTTACATATAAGTCAATATCCGGTAAATATTTTCAACTTAAGCTCCCAACCTTGAGACTAAGTATCTCATCGCATCCTGAAACATCCTCGAAACTGAATCAACTATCCCGGCAAGTCACATAACAACAATTAAGCATAAAATGAGTAGTAAATGGGGGAACGGGGCTACAACACTTAAAACGACCGGCCGGGTCATTACATCTTCCCTCTCTTAAACAAACGTTCGTCCTCGAATGGGTCTAGAAACGTACCTGGAGTCTCAAATAGGTATGGATAACTCCTCCGCATCTCCCACTCGGTCTCTCAAGTAGCCTCCTCAACTGGGAGGCCTCTCCATTGCACCTTCACTGGAGCTATGTCCTTTGATCTCAACTTTTGAACCTTCCAATACAAAATGTCCACCAGTTGCACATCATAAGTCAAATCACCATCCAACTGAACCGTGCTGAAATCCAAAACATGAGTCGGATCGCCGACATACTTCTGGAGCATAGAAACATGAAATACTAGATGAACACTTAACAGACTAGACGGCAAGGCAAGCTCATAAGCTACCTCTCCAATCCTCTAAAGCACCTCAAACGGCCCAATATACCGAGGGCTCAACTTGCACTTCTTCCCGAACCTCATAACACCCTTCATGGGTGAAGCCTTGAGCAATACCTTCTCCCCAAACATGTAAGAAACATCATGAACATTCCGATCGGCATAACTCTTCTGTCTAGATTGCACCGTTCGAAGCTTATCTTGAATCAATTTAACCTTGCCAAAGCATCCTAAACTAAGTTAGTACCCAATAGCCTAGCCTCACCCGGCTCAAACCATCCCACAGGAGACCGACACTATCTCCCATACAAAGCCTCATACGGAGCCATCTGAATGCTCGATTGTTAACTATTGTTGTAGGTACACTCTGCGAGCAGCAGGAACTGATCCCAAGAACCCCCAAAATCTATGACACAACCACGTAGCATATCCTCCAATATCTGAATAGTGCGCTCAGACTGCCCATCCGTCTGAGGGTGAAATGTTGTACTCATCTCAACCTGTGTGCCCAACTCTCACTGCACCGCTCTCCAAAACTGTGATGTAAACTGCGTGCCCTGATCTGAAATGATGGACACCGGCACTCTGTGAAGGTGAACAATCTCGCAGATGTAGATCTCAGCCAACCGCTCCGAAGAATAAGTAGTCCCAACTGGAATGAAATGCGCGAACTTGGTCAACCGATCCACGATCACCCAAATAGCATCAAACTTCCTCAAAGTCCATGGAAGTCCAACTACAAAATCCATGGTGATATGCTCCCATTTCTACTCCAGAATATCAAGCCTCTAAAGCAATCCGCCCGGTCTCTGATGCTCATACTTCACCTGCTGACAATTTAGGCAACGAGCTACAAACCCCTCTATATCCTTCTTTATACTCCTCCACCAATAATGTTGCCTCAAGTCCTGGTATATCTTCGCGGCACCCGGATGGATAGAATACCGCAAACTGTGGGCCTTCTCAAGGATCAACTCACATAGCTCATCCACACTAGGCACAAAAATCTGACCCTGCATCCTCAACACCCTATCATACCCAATAGTAACATCCTTGGCATCACCGTACTGAACTGTTTCCTTAAGGACAAGCAAATGAGGATCATCATACTGGTACTCTATGATGCGATCATATAAGGAAGACCGAGAAACCACTCAAGCTAGAACCTGACTAGATTTCGAAACATCTAACCTCATGAACTGGTTGGCCAAGGCCTGAACATCAACTGCAAGCGATCTCTCACCAATAGGAATAAATGCAAGGATACCCATACTCACGCCTTTTTACTCAAGGTATCGGCCACCACATTGGCCTTCCTGGGATGATACAAAATTGTGATATCGTAGTCCTTTAGCAGCTCCAACCATCTCCGCTGTCTCAAATTTAGATCCTTTTGTTTGAACAAGTGCTAGAGACTCCGATGATCTATAAATACCTCGCAAGACACACCATAGAGGTAATGCCTCCAAATCTTCAATTGATGGACGATGGCTTCCAACTCCAAATCATGAATAAGGTAGTTCTTCTCATTAGGCTTCAACTAACGTGGAGCATAAGTAATCACTCTACCCTCCTGTATTAAGACACACCCAATACCAATCCGAGAAGCATCACAATACACTGAATAAGAACCAGAAGCTGAAGGGAAAACTAGAACTGGAGTTGTGGTCAAGGCATTCTTGAGCTTCTGAAAGGTCTCCTCACACTCATCCGACCACCTGAATGGAGCAACCTTCTGCGTCAATTTGGTCAAAGGTGTTGCAATAGACGAGAAACCCTCCGCGAAGCGACGATAATAACCAGCCAAATCGAGGAAGCTCCGAATTACAGTAGCTGAGGACGCTATGGGCCAACTCTAAACTACCTCTATTTTATTTGGATACCCCTTAATCGACTCACTAGACAACACGTTCCCCAAGAACGCCACCGAACTAAGCCAAAACTCAGAATTCGAGAACTTGTCATAAAGCTTCTCCTCCCTCAACCGCTATAATACAATCGTCAAATACTAGGCATGCTCCTCCTGGCTACGTGAGTACACCAGGATATCATCAATGAATACTATGACAAACGAGTTGAGATATGGCTGGAATACACTGTTCATCAAATGCATAATGTTGTTCGGGCATTGGTCACCCCAAAAGACATCAAAAGGAACTCATATTAACCATAACAGGTCCTGAATGCCGTCTTTAGGATATCCGAATCCCAAATCTTTAACTGGTGATACCCAGACCTCAAATCAATCTTGGAGAATACCCTTGCTCCATAAAGCTGGTCCAATAGATCATCAATGTGCGGCAAAGGTTACTTATTCTTGATTTTAACTTTGTTCAACTGCCTATAATTGATGCACATCCGCATAGTACCATCCTTCTTCTTCACAAACATAATCGGTGCACCCCAAGGCAACACACTGGGCCTAATAAACCCCTTATCAAGAAGTTCCTAAAGGTACTCTTTCAATTCCTTCAACTCAGCTGGTGCCATAAAATACGGAGAACTAGAAATGAGCTGAGTACCCGGCACTAAGTCAATACCAAAGTCAATATCCATGTCGGGTGGCATGCCGTACAGGTCTTTAGGAAACACATGCAAAAAATCACGCACCACCGGAACAGAATCAGTAGTAGGGGTATCAACACCAACATCCCTCACAAAGGACAAATATGACAAAAATCCCTTCCCAACCATCCGTTGGGCCTTCAAATATGAAATCACCCTCCTGGGAACATAATCTCGAGAACCTCTCCACTTGATCCTTGGCAAACCCGGCATTGCCAACGTCATGGTATTAGCGTGACAATCCATAATATCATGACATGGAGACAACCAATCCATACCCAATATCACTTCAAAATCAACCATACTAAGCAATAAGAGATCAACTCTGGTCTCCAATCCCCCAATAGTCACTACACACGATTGATATACACGGTCCACAATAATAGTATCGCCCACCGGTGGAGAGACATGAACAGGTGAAACTAAGGACTCACGAGGCATATCCAAATAATGAGTAAAATAGGATGATACATAGGAATAAGTAGAACCGGGGTCAAATAATGTGGAAGCATCTCTGTGGCACACTGAGACAATACATGTGATCACTACATCTGAAGCAAAATCATCTATCTTGAAAGGAATAACATAGAATCGGGACTGACTTCCACCTGAACCGCCTCCCTCTCTAGGGTGACCTCTAGCTGGTTGGGCCTCACCTCGAGCTGGCTGGGCGGATGGCGAAGTAACTGGTGGTGCTGGTATCATCGGCCGATAACTCTACTGTAGACCAACACTCAACAATCTAGGGAAGTCCTTCTTGAGATGACTCATATCCCCGCACTCGAAACAACCCCTCCTTTGACGGAGTTGTTGCTCTTGATAACCTGAGGAACTGCCTGTAGAAACCTGAGCAGATGAGGCATGGTGAGAACTCTGCGCTGGTAGTGCACTGAATGAAAACTGGCCCGAGCGAGCACTGTAAGAACCGTGCCTAACTGATGTACCATGATGAGATGGACAAGCCGTATGAGCGGGCCAATAAGGACGACCCATACTGTGGTGGGACTGACCCCCATAAGAAACACCACTGAAACCACCCGATCCACGAGGCCTCTTGACCTCCCTCCCCTCACGCTCCTGACTATGGACCATCTCTAGCTGCCGAGCAATATCAACCACCTCGTCGAACGTAGTAGCTGTTACACTCTCCCGAGTCATAACAAAATACAACTGATAGGTGAGGCCATCAATGAACCTTCTAATCCTCTCCCTCTCAGTGGGAACCAACCAAATTGCGTGATGAGCCAACTCTAAAAATCTCATTTCATACTGGGTCACAGACATGCCCTCCTGACGCAGCTAGTCGAATTGCCTGTGCATCTCCTCCATGCGGGTTTATGGCACAAATTTCTCCAAGAAGAGAATGGAGAACTCATGCCATAAAAGTGGTGCTGCACCGACTAGCCTGCGCCTCTCATAGGCCTTCCACTATTTGAAGGCAGCCCCAGTAAATTGAAAAGTAGTAAATGAGACCCCACTGGTCTACAGAATACCCGCCGTGCGAAGAATCCCTGGCACATATCCAAGAAGTCCTAGGCATCCTCTGAGTCTACCCCACTGAATGATGGAGGCTGGAGTCTCCCAAATCTCTCTAGTCTATTTTGCCCATCATCACTCATAACAGGACACACTTGGGCTTAAGCAACTGCAACCGGTTGGGCTAGTGGTACCCTCGGTGTCTAAACCTACATCACATGCTTTGGAGTGCGGGCGACAGGAGTCTGAGTACCTCCCCACCCTAAGAAGTGGTTGTCACGATCTGAACCAAAACTGCCTAAGAAAGGCCAGTGCACACAGTCAATATGTGAGCCAAAGCCTCCTAAAGGACTGGAATCATAATGGCACAGCTAGTGCTTGAGCTGACTTAGCTGGCTCAACCACATCTAGTTCCTTCTCCTAAGCTGGAGCAACTGATGGATCTGCAGGTGCTGCTCTAGCAGTTGTACGAGCTGCACCTTGGCCCCTTCCGCGGCCTCGACCTCTCATGGCCCTAGTTGGTGGTGCTGGTGGCTGTCCATCCGGTCTGGTAGAACGTGTCCTCACCATCTGTGAGAGAATAGAATAACAGAATTTTAGCTCTCGGAAGCAGCAAAATTGCATGCCAAGAATACCATAATGTGAAGTTTTCCTAAGGGTTCAGCCAACTCTCAATGATAATTACATAGGTCTCCATACCGATTCACAAGACTCTACTAAATCTGCTCATGACTCGTGAGACCTATATAACCTAGGCTCTGATACCAACTTGTCACGACCCAAAACTCAACCTGTCGTGATGGTGCCTATCATGGTACTAGGCAAGCCGACAACTCAGACATTACCAACACTTTCAAATTTTAACGTATTCTAAAACAAGTTTAAATAAGTAAACTCTCATAAAACTGGATAAAACGTCATAACTAAATATAGAAATTTCCCAAAACTAGTGTGTCACTAAGTAGATGAGCATCTATATAATGACATAGTCTGATACACTGTCTAGAAAGTAGAACTAAATAAATAAAACTGAAAGATAGGGGGAGGAGAGTCAAGGTCTGCGGACGCCATTGCAGCTACCTCGATGATCTCCGTACAGGTAAAACTCCACGATCAACAACTACCGTGCCCTGAAATACCTGGATCGGCACACGAGGTGTAGGTTGTAGTGTGAATACAACCAACTCAATAAGTATCGAAATTAAACCAAGAAAGGTAAGAGAAATGTAAATTATTTAGGATACTAGTTGATTCAGTATGATTCATCCCCTTTAGACCAACATAGTGTAATAGTTAAAGATAACTCATAAGGCTTTGTGAAATGAATATACATGTGTTCATGTGCACTATTTCTCAAATACCCTGCTCAAATAGTATTATGGCATGTAGAGGGAAGTAACAAGTAAATCAGATAAATGATGAAGGAAAATATAAGTTCCACACACTGCACGGTGCTCACAATATAATCTACAGGAAACACTCACGTGCGACACAGACAACTCATATGTCAATAATATCAATATATGGATCCGCACGGACAACTCATGTGTTGCATTGACAACTCACGTGCCAATAATATAAATACATTGATCCGCAAGGACAACTCACGTGATGCACGGACATCTCACGTGCCAATAACATAATCCGTCGGGCATAGCCGCATGCCCAGTCCAAAAATATCATACAGAAGCAATAAAGCAAGTATGCAGGTATATGAAGAATGAAATAAGATTCTCATGTCCCTGGACTAGTGTAAATAACATGCTAAAGTGTAGGCATGTGCAAAGTGTGCTATCACAGCCCAAACAGGCAATTTCATCAATGAAAAGCATTTAGCAAGTACGTTCAGGGATTAAACCTCTATGTAATATCATCACGGCTCAATTAGATCGCATAAACTGTTACAACATGTTAGATATCAAAGCTTGAAGCTTAACAGTCATTTCTGGGCTTATAATAGCCCGAGCACAACCCAAACATGAACATACAATCCTGGTGCCCACACATGGGATCATCCTCACTCATGTGCGCATCTAAAAGCACGTGGCTATCACAACAATTCAAGCAACTAGTGCCTCAGCTGGGTTTAAATACGATACTTACCTCAAACCGAGCAAATCTTTACTCCAACAAGCCCTTGCCTAGTAAATCTGCATTCGAATTTCTCGAATCTAGTCAAAAACATTTCGATACAATCAACACGAGCTAAAGGAATCAATTCCAAATGAAATTACTAAGTTCTTAATCAAAAGTCGACCCCTGAGCCCACATCTCGGAATCCGATAAAACTCACAAAATCCGGAAACCCATTCAACCACGAGTCCAACCATACAAAATTTATCAAAATCTAACACCAAATCATTACTAAATTCCCCAAATTAAACTCTCCAAATCCCTAGTCTCAAACTCCCAAAATTCCACCTCACAACACACAAACTAGGTGCAAAATTTAATGGGGAAACAATATTATTGAATAAAAATGATCACAAGTGACTTACCTCAAGAAACCCTTCAAAATCCCTCTCAAAAATCGCCTTAGACCGAGTTTGAAAAGTCCGAAAATGAGAAAAATCACAAAGCCCTCGAATTTGATGTTCTGCCCAGTGCCTTCGCACCTGCGGGCCAAATATCTGCACCTGTAGAATCGCTTTTGCGATAAGAGTTCCGGTTCTACCTAAGTCGCTTAGGTCCACAGGGTCCGCACCTGTGCTCCATGTTCCGCACCTGCGGAAGCACTTCTGTGACCCTCTATCTGCTTCTGCGAAGACAGCACACACTCCCCTTCTCCGCATCTGCGGAGCCTTGCTCGCACCTGTGGGCTCGTAGATGCAGAAGACCCCTCGCACCGGTGTCACACCCCAGGCCAGGCCAGCTCCGCTCCTGCTCTACATCAGCTGCACCTGCAATCATCAAAATTCCATTCCGGAGTCGTTTACACATAAGTCAACATCTGGTCAACCTTTTCAACTTAAGCTCCCAACCTTGAGACTAAGTATCGTATCGCATCCCGAAATATCCTCGGAACCGAATCAACTACCCCGGCAAGTCACATAACAACAATTAAGCATAAAATGAGCAGTAAATGAGGGAACGGGGCTACAAAACTCAAAACGATTGGCCGGGTCATTACACCATTAGTGTTGATAGGGATTAGGCATGGATCCTACAAGTCCTATTTTATGTACATTCTTAAAATAAGACAATGCAGCTTTCAAAAGACTCTAGCTTATTTGTTTAATAAATAAAATAAAAAATAATACTCCATCTGTTTCAATTTAGATGACACACTTTCCTTATTAGTCTGTTCCAAAAAGAATGACACATTTCTACAATTGAAAATAATTCAACTTTAAGCTCTTAATTTTACCTATTTTACCCTTAATGAGAAACTTTTATAACCACACAAATATCATGGTCCCACAAAGCTTTTACCCCTTAAGCTTTTAAGGCCACAAGTTCCCAAAGTCTTCCTTTTTTTTCTTAAATTCTATGCCGAGTCAAACTACCTCATCTAAACTGAAGCGGAGGGAGTAGTAATATTATAATAATAACTGACCATACATGATCTGCTGTGGAACTGCTTTCTTGGGCTGGATTTTAAAAGTTTAGAGCCTATTTTATTTTGGATAATCTACACGGTATGCCCATTGAAAACACTAGTTAAGACCATATAAAATTAAAATATTCATTTTATCTTGTATACCTACTTTATATTACCATGTATGCCTACTTCATAAATTTAAATATTGTAGTATATTTTGTTTGGATAATGTAGTCCAAATTAGAATGTTGTAGTATGTGTGGTTTGAATATTGTATTCGAAATTAGTATATTGTAGTATGTTTTGTTTGGATACCGTATTCAAAATTAGAATATTGTGGTATATTTAGTTTGAATATTTTTTTGCAAACTAGAATATTATGGTATGTTTAGTTAGAAGTTTGTATTCTAGGTCAGAATATTGTGGTATGTTTAGTTTGAATACTATATTACATTTTAAAATAGGATAATCTATACGGTATGCCCATTGAAAACACTAGTTAACACCATTTAAAATTAAAATATTTATTTTATCTTGTATACCTATTTTATAAATTTATTTTACCATGTATGCCTTCTTAATGGGAGTCCTTAAAAAATACCCATGCACTTGAAACTACTTACTCGACGATACTGTAAAATTTTCATGCGGTGTCCATTTTTGCGCCACCCATTAAATTTGTAACCACTTTTTAAAAATATTTAACTGATTGTCACGACCTCATTTTCCCTCCGAAGGAAGTCGTGATGGCACCTAGTCTCTACGACTAGGTGAGCCTAATATTTGACAGTAATTAAACAAATATAAATAACAAAATAATCAATTCAGTATGATAAACTCATATAACTACTAAAAACAAAAATCTCAACCATAAGACTCCCAAGAACTGTGGAACAGAGTCATAAGCACTATGGAATAACTAAAATATCTAGTACATCATTGTTTGGAAGACAAATACAATAGTAACTGAGCATAAGGAAAGGGGACTCTGTGTCTTGCGGACGCCGAGCATGCATACCTTGAAGTCTCCGGTAAATGCAGCTAGCAGGAAAATCTCTATCTACCGGCACGAGTGGTTGTACTTGGATCTGCACAAAAAGATGTGCAGAAGCATAATACGCGTATACCACAACGGTACCCAGCAAGTATCAAGCCTAACCTCAATAGAGTAGTAACTAGGCCAGGTAAAGACACCTACTAGGATATGAAATAGACAGTATAAAATAAAATACGGATATAAAATGGGGAGTAAGAAAGCAACTAACGGAACAAGATGATAGCATGATCTAATATCGACAAATCAACAGTAGAAATAACATAAAAGAAGCAAGTAAAGTGATACAAATATCATGTACGTACTACAACTACTAGAATGATAACGAATAGAGAAACAAGAGATATTCCTTCCACGACACTTTGCAACATGAAATAACAGCAAGAACCACTCGTCAATAATGAAATCAAACTGAGGTACCGCCTCATATAATCAAGAATAAAAACCGAGGTACCTCCTCGTATTCACATTTCTCAACTTCAATCACCATCCTTCCTTTTGCCGCCACGTGAGCATTACATTTGAAAATAGATTTTGGAAATAGTTTTCCCTAAAATAGCTACGCGCACTTTAGCTTACCTTATGATGCCGTGTGGCTTCACGTAGTTCCCCTACAAGAAATCATGCACATAAGCCCCACCTTATACTGCCACATGCACATCAACCCAAGCTTTATACCGCCGCATGCACAACAATATCATATCACAATAACAACTCGCACCACAAGTTCCCACATATCACAACTTGCCAACAACAACAATATCAATGTTTCCACAACAATAGCCCATGGATCCACCACAACATATACAAAAATATTAACAATAAAAACGGATAAGAAATACTCAATAAGATAGATGTTTCAACAATAACCAACATCGCCTCAACGTATTAACGACTTTCACAACTTCAACACCAAATAACTCAACAATGAGAAAATAATGTATAACCACGATATTAGATAAGACTAACTCATAATACTGAGATAATATTCAATAACGAGTCTCAAGTAATGGGAGTCAACAAGTAAAGGGGAAACATGAACAATTAATTCAACAATGATAATTAACAATTGTCACGCCCAACCTCGGGAAGCGCGACCGGCGCTCAACCGAGTGAACCCGGATGAGCAAGCCTGTTAGATACTTTCTGCCCAATTAACCCATGATCCAAAAAGACGTGATTTCATTAATTATACAGTCGGGATTTCGTTCATACAATCCTAAATCGTTTCATTAGTCATTGCGCCTTTAAGTCTCAAAATTCACATTTCTTAAAGTCTGAGAGGAACAAGTGACCAACACAACATATACTTGTTTAACATTCCCAACACCCATACACAACCCGCATAGTGTCTACTAAGCCTCTAAAGATACAAAAGAGAGTAAAGATGGTACCGGCAACAAGGCCCCGACTATACCTCTAAAAGTGATCATAATATAAACAAAAGGTACAACACATGACCCCGGAATACAATGGGGCTCATCGAGTCCGCTGAGAAGAGGATGCAACACTATTTTTGATCAGTATTGTCTTCTATGTAACCATCTGCATACATTCAAAGATGCAGCGCCCCCGGCAAAAGGGACGTTAGTACCGTCGAACAACACTAGTATGTAAAGCTAAACACCAACTCAATAGAATGAATAATAATACAAGAGGAACAGTCAATTCAATAAGTTCTTCAAATGATAGTAAAACAACGAGTTAAGAATTATATATGTTTTCAAGACGATTTCCATATTATTAGGTTGGGTGACCTTTAGTACCGAGATTCCACAATTCACAATATCTCCGTATTCTTACACCAAGTCTGATCTCGGCCCGATCGGTTAGGCCATCTCATTTGAGACATTACCACAATTTTATTATAATTTCCAGCACAGTGCTACCATGTATGTGGCATGGCGTCCTATCACGGCCCGATCGGCTAGGCCATCTCATTTGAGACATTAACCATTTTCTCAATTTCATCCACAATACCATCGTGTTCTTTCATGGAGTCCGATCTCGGGCCGATCGGTTAGGCCATCTCATTTGAGACATCACCCATATTCAATCAGTCATTTCAATTCATATTTCCTTCCCCTACTTTCAATACAATGGCACGAGTGGCCCCAATTATAAAGTTATTCTTGGCGCTAGGCCGTATTTCATAATTCAAGTTCTTTTTCCACATTCCAACATTATTAGTATAAAAAATAATAAGGCTTCACATTCAAGACGTTAAATTCACATATGAGCAATTTGGGAGTCTTAGGCACATATAGGCTTTTCATACAGTTTGGCATAACAACCTTTATTTTGATCTTGATATGAAGCCTTAATATTGCTAGCGCATATTCCACATTTTGAACACATCCTCAAATAACAAGATAACATGATGAAGCATTAGAATAAGGATTGAACTTACATCTTTCAACACAAACATATTAGAAATCGCCAATACTATAATGATCAAGAGCTTTCTCCAATTACATGAACACCATGGGGTTTGATTCTAAGGAGAAGGGGGTTTAGCCAACATACCTCAATTGAGCTTCTCAAACTCTAAAATGATCCAGAATTCTTAGCCACTTCAATCTATTTTAGAAATATAACAAGTTGGATCAAGATTAGGAAGATGAACATGGTTTTAGCTCATTTGAGCATATTAACAACACAAGGTGTGCATAAATGTTTTAAGCCCCTTTTTGTGGAAGATTCCATCTTTCTCCAACCTATTCTCTATCATTGTTTTAGCTCACAACCTTCCCACATACCTTAGGAACACATGCATGCAAAGTAAGTACTTCCATCCCCATGAATTACCTTACTAATGGCCCATTCTAGTAACATTTTGAAATTAAGAGTTTGGGTGATAGAATCTTACCTCTTAGGAAGAAGACCTAGGTGCCTCTCTTAATAATCTTCAAGATTTTAAGTGAGAATTGAAGAGCAATGTGATGAATATCACTTCTCCCTCTAGGACCCTCTTTCTCACTCTAAAAATATCAGAAAATATGATCAAAATGGTCCATGGGATGTGGTTTAACGAAATAGGGTCGGGTTTAAAAACCCCAAAATTGAAGCTCTGAAACTGGTTCTGCGGTCGCATATGCGATTGCATAATGGTTATGAGGTCCGCATAATGACCGCAAAAATGGGG